>JANSTU010045922.1:0-10488 GCA_027564075.1 Bolitophila hybrida | reverse complement strand
TTTGTCAGTGTGGTCAACGCAGTAAGACATTTATCACAAAAAGCACAGTGAACAAAGAAATGTATATTAAAGAATGCATGCAGAAACGACTTTTGCCATTTATTGTATCACATAATGGTCCCATGTTCGTTTGGCCAGACTTAGCTAGTTCTCACTACGCAAAAGATACAACGGAATTCCTGCAGAACAACAACGTGGACTTTGTACCAAAAGACGCCAATCTCCCTAACACTCCTGAACTTCGTCTGTATTCTGTAAACTGCACGCTCAATTGAGCCCATACCACGCAATATCGTCGCGCTGCCGACAGAAACTGCGTCTTCCGTCTGCGCACGACATCTGTCCCGACTAACTACCCAGGTAAGTTTTTTTAAACCGCAAACTGATACCCCACAGTTATTCCCAATATGCCATGTTATTAAACGACATACCATCCAATTTGACGGAGGTAACGAAACTAGGCGACACCTCAGTGCAAGTATGGTTTTCCAGGTTTAACAATATCCCATAAGACACATAAGTATATTTGAACACTAACAAATACAGACTGAAAGAGTGTACGGATTTGAAATTAACATCGTATTCCAGGTCAGCATCATTGATATAGGATCTGAAAACCAGGCAAGATCATAAAAGCAGCTGAAGAGCGGAAGATCTTGGATTCCAGCAATATTGTATAAATTTGAAATAGAACAAGCAGCAAAAAAACACTAACTCCATGGACTCCATAAGACATTCGATGCAAATGAAACCGTGGATCACGTAAATAGAATGTCATATGCCTGCCACGTTTCTATACCCGGGACATACATTTCCTAAAGATAACGGTTCATTATATTTTAATTCATTAAAATGATATCCAAAAATGCCTGATTGAATATAATGTTTATAATTAAACAAATAAAACTAAATAGTCTCGCGAATGCACTTTATACCAGTTGAACACTCCCACATATAACCAACCCTCTTGGTCGTATTTAGTATTCAACTAAACTTATAAAATATGTCTTAATTATCTATTTGTCAGAGTATATATGAGTATTTTTCGGTGTGTGCATGCGTTTCAGTTTGCTACTGGCGTATATAATTCCCCTGACAGTTGGCTTTATGCGCCTTTATGCGCCTAATTTGCATGCATAAGATAATGTTCTCTGCGATATTTTGTTTATAATATATGGGGGTTATATCAAGTATATATATATTGTAGTATAGTTTATATATTTATATACAAAACCACCCTCGCTGTACACACCTTTTGCGTCTGCAAAACATACATATAAATATATAATATACCTACATTTACATAGACTATAAATTATATGACGTTTCATTCGTACAAGTCACATTATTTATTTATACATTTACACATCCTTCGTACTTCAGTGGTAGATATGTCATGAACCAGTCACTTTATTTCATATAAATAGTATATAGATTTACACATTTATGAGTATTATATTATATACTATAAATATAAATAGAAATATAGTAAAACCTATAAAACAAATAAATGTTATAACTATAAATTCATCACGTTCTCGTAGGACTGGGATTTTATTCTGATTCAGAAAGAAATGTTAGTGACTTCTCGTAAAGTAACACGAATCTACGGGATGCACATATGTCATAAAACGTATATGAGTATGTATACACTAGTGGTCATATAAATAGAAATCAAAAGTAAACTTATTTGCTTCGAACTATGAAAACAAATCACCGATGGTGGAGTCTTAATTTGCTCTAAAGTGGCTCCAAAGAAAAAGCCATTAGTTAAATGGGCTATTTGGTCGAAAGTGAGAAAGCGTATTTAATAAAATAATTACAAGTATTATAAAAAAATTGATAAAATATATTTTTTTAAACTAACAAAAATATTAAATAAATTTTACACGATTTAAAAAAAATAAATAAAACAAAATGTATTGACTAGGGTTGGTTGATTTATCGATAAATCGAAAAAACATGATTTTTTTTGAAAATCAATTTATCGATTTTTTTGTTTTTTTTTTTTAATTTACGAGCATACAGACAAAAAATCAATGCCAGAAAATCGAAACATCAAAGACGCCACATTTGAGTACAATTCAAATAATAATTACTTGCAAAATCTTATACAATTATTAGGGTAGATACTTTGTGCCATATAATTGATCAAAGATCGCCATCTCAAATACCAAAAATGGTATTTCGTTTTTTTTATGTTAAAATATTTTGATTTGAATTTTCGATTTTTTTTATTTTGTTAAATTATTGGTTCTATATATTCGCATTTTACAATCGTGGAGAGCGTGATTTAATTTTAAAAAAAGTTTCCAGGCGTAAAGAGCTTAGCAGTCTTTTGTCATGTCATCGGTGACGAATCATTTTTACGATGGAGCATGTTGACGAAGAGCTTTACGAAATCCGGACTGGATCGCGAGGTAGCAGCCATCGTTGGATTTACATCAAACCGCCTAGAAGATTGTTCATCCATTGAAGTTCATTGGAAAAATGACTGAATCATGGAAACGATGCACAGACGACAAAGACATCATCGACGATAGACTTGTAAGACTTGATGCAGCGTATCAGTCGTTCGTGATGGGCCTCGAAGGCAGCGAAATGGCCATTAGCGTGGAGAAGGTCAAGTTGGTCGGTTGGTACGGGCAAGAGCAAGAGTGGTGGAAAACCGTTTGCCTGATGCGGGAAAACAGTCACGAACACCATGCAGACAGGCCGAAGCGACAATCACTCGGAAAAGCTAGGTATTTCTTAAGAAAAGTTTTTGTTTCTTTTTTGGAGCGAAAAATCAGCTGTGGCCAATGCGTTCCAAAGCATAAAGGCGGTCGTCGAGAACCTAACTGGTCGACGAATCATCCATGAAACGTCTATTCCATACACGCCACAACAGAACGGGACAGCTGAGCGAATGAATCGCACGTTAGTCGTTGCATGGGATAAAAATTCGTTGCTGACTACAGCGATGAAGATGAGCCGACACCGGCAGCCCCAACTGATGCAACAAAGTCAAAGTTTCGTTTTCGTTTTCGTATTCCCATAAAGACCATGTGGATATTCAAGACGAAGCGCTTTGAGGATGGATCGATCGCTCGATAAAAGGCCCGGCTCATTGCGAAGACGATATAGCGAATCTTGAGAGATCCAGAGAGGGCTGCAGATCGACCAAATGGACCCTATTACCGCGTACCTCCAAGGTGGTTTGGAGCTCAAGATGAAGCCATTGTACTACATCCCGTGACCATCAGACCTCGTGACATATTCGGCTATATCTGACTATCCAAGCAAATGAAAATACGTTTGTTATGATACTCGAATGAAAACTAGTTCAACAAAGACAATTGATTTGAAGACAGATTTAATGAACCCAGTTCGATTAAGATCTCAATGGAGAGTTTTGTCACTAAACAGCAGGCCCAGGAGTTCATAACTATTAAAATAGGACCGGACATAATCCGAAGGCATTAAAAATTAATTTTTGGAATTGATATTTCAATTCCAGATCGAAGAATTACCAATATAGAAGATTTTCCATTGGGCTGAGAACCATTATCAGCCGGATGGGTAGAAAAATACCCAAAGCCATAAATCAAAGTGTGCAGGCCAGTTATGTCGAGATACTTTAGATCTTTTGACTTTGTCTTAGCCCCAGACTGTACACACAAGTTTGCCAGTTGCCAGTTTTCTCGTTCTTCAAATTTCCCGGCAGTTTTCATTCCAATTTTGAGAAAAAAAATGTACAGATTTGAAACAGATAAGAAAAAATTATAACAGCGGAAATTCGCGAAATTGAAAATATCTATTTTAAGTTCCATCCTTCTTCTACCCAATCAAAAAAGCAATTGAATTATCTCTCACTTGAACGGCGGTACGGTGGAAGAAAGTTACCTCAAATCAAGGGTAATTTTCTAACCATCCGGCGGAATTGGGTTCAAAAAATGCTCAGAGCCATACGAAAACGAATCCTTTCCCAAACGTAATAAAATCGAACCTTTTAAAAGAGGAATGACCATGAAAATGTTCCCCAGTGTCCAAGCTATTAATTCGAACCTCTCTTGTTAATTTTGAATTTTGAAATAACCAAAATTATGTTATCAGAACTTTAATCAAGATAACAAGCTCAAAATCAAAATATTATTAAATTGGTTTTCTATATTTATTTGATCACCAGTTTAAGCAATAAATATAGAGATGAATGGAAGATATTTTTATAAATATTATAATTGTTTATCAAGTTGTAAATTTTATCGAAATAAATTATTTTGTTATTATCAAAATAAAAAAAAAAAACAGTTTTAATCTTTTTCTGTATATATTTGTAAACAACTGTTAAAAAGCTTTAAATTGCAATAAAAACGGTAGCTCTCCTAAAAGAACACTTATATACCGAAATGAACAATTTATAATAATATGATTTGTTCTTTTCGATGAATTGACTTCGGTCAATCTGTATGTAAATTGTAATTTTCTTTGAATTGTCTTATTGATAAATTGGGTTTTCGATGAAATTTGTTTTTGGTTAATTATAATTTTAATTTAAATAAATTTTCATTTTCGTTGAATTGTGTTTTAGGTAAATCAACATTTTCAAGGAATTGACAATTTCGTTTTCGGTGAATTGTTATCAAAACCAAATTCCACATAATCAATCTTCCATGAATAATTCATATAGCACCATGCATGCACTTTTATTATTTCACATTTATTTCACTATTCACTGTATTTTTAATTTGCATTTTTGATTTTTTTTCTTTTGGTATATAATAATATTTATATGCAAACACAAATTTGTGCGCTTTCAAAATAGCCAACAGCATCTTCATTAATCATTCACAGCCACCGTGCGCAAATATACAGACACACATTATTCCGTTTGTAGAGCAGACGAACAACCCTCAAAACGTACATTTTAATTAAATATTTATTAACTTCGTTCACGATCTGTTGCTGTCACGAGTATATTTGTCAATATAGAGCAGCGCATCACTTACAGAAGTCGACACGCAACACAACACTTTTTTTTCGTGATTAAAATTAAAAGGGTTACGAATATATTGGTATAATCAAGTTCAAACGAAACCGCGGTTTTAAAACAGACAAAATGGTGCTTTGCACTCCACGTCCAAAACTCAACTGATCGGAACAACGAACGTATTCTCCTACCTTCGCAAAGCTTATATGCACTCGACACGGGTGTATACGAATATCCCGATGAAGGAGTAGGTAAGGAGCATGCGCACTATTACCGCGCCATTTTCATTGAACACAAACATATAAATATATATTATAGAGAGATATGTGTATTTATGTTTTGGGGTATATATACTTTTCTGTTGTGCATTTCCCCGCAGGGCCAAAGAGAAAGTTTACCTCATTTAAATTAAACAAGCTTTTCAAATAATGATGTGCGCGTATGTATGTTGAAAAGCTTCAATCGAATTGCGGCTTTCTTTGTATTTTATTTGATGGACCAATTATAAACAGTATACATGAGTGTATGTTATTAGGGTGCTCTTGTTTTTCTGAGGAACTTTTGGTCATAACAAAAAAATAAATATCAGAATTTAAATTATTTCTTTAGAGACAAAACTATGAATTTTTTTTACTAGATTTACAAAGATCCAACTATATTGATTAGTTTGAGGGACAAAGGAGCCAGTCTCAAACAGCGCTGCTAAAGTGCTTGCTCCGATCGGAGATTTTGTGGTCTCCTCCATCTTCGTAATCTAATTCAAACAAGAAGAAGAAACAATTTCACAGAATATATATTTGATTTGATATGAAATCTAGTAGCTGTTCAATTTCTACGCACTGCATTGTGAGCAATGAAGCCCAACTTGAACTGATGCTGATGCTGATGCTGAATATACGCAGTGTTTGAGTTAAAGGTAATCCCAAATAGTAAACGTCAAAATTATGTTCCCAAAAGGACAAATTAAGCCTACGCCACCAAATGCCTAATACCGGGGGAGTTAATCGCATATTTGCAAATCTCAAAATCACACATCATAAATATTTTATTCTACAACTACAATATGTTAATGTCTCTAATAATTCGTAAGAATTTAATATATTCACATATGTAAATCTTGTTATTTTTGGTAGAATACTTTAGTTCCTCTAATTTTAACAAAACCTAGTATGTGTTTAGCACTTTTGTCAAGCAATTAGTGTTATTATTTATTTTTTAGTTTTTCTCAAATAATATAAAAAAAATGGATTTTCATGAAAAACTCACGCCATAAAATATTAAATGTTAACTTTCATGTTCAAACTTTTATTTATGGCAATAAATTGCGCCATAAATTAAATTAGCTCGTTCATTTGTCAAAAAATAGTCTACGACGAATGAAACCGTTAAAGGTGAAAGGGCATCAGATTATTTTTTTTAAAAAGGGTTAAAGTAATTTCTTAAAGTTACCCAGGACTGTAAGTTATCATCTGAAAGGTTAAAATACCTATGTATTAAAACAAAAATGAATAATATCGGATAAACCTAAAGGGAGATAGGGACAAAAGAACATTTTTTGTATTTGTGTGTAAAGCGAGGGTTAAAAAAATCTAGGGTTAATTATTAAAGATTAGAAGTTTCCACTCATATTAGTACTATTTTAGTGTTCGTGGAAATTATAGGTACTTTGGACATGGTGACAGTTGAAATAAAAAAAAGGAAAACCAATTCATTTAAGGCACGAGGAGTTAGGGGTAGAATAATGTTTTAAGGGTGTTTGTGTTTTTTGTTTTTTTAGCACTAAAGGTATTGTAAATACCTATTTATTAAAAAAAAGGAAATCGGACGTTTGTGGGCGCAGTTATGTGTACAAAGATTACAATGATTGCAGATTTTTACATGTTACCAGATAGAGTAGAGTAGAGGGTACTATTTCTTGGCCCTCTATCCGCCGTTCTCAGGGTTGTTTTTCCTAAGAGTGATTCAAAAGGATTTGGTCATATGATACTATTCCACGAATATCCGACATTCCCAAGGGTTATTTTCCCTAAGCGTGATTTAAAAGGTGTTTGCTAAATTGAAACTGTCACCACGCCTAATTTCCACGAACCCTAAAATAGTATGACTGTGTGCGGAAACTCCTAATCTTTAATAATTAACCCTGCATTTCTTTAACCCTTTCACTTCGTCTATTTAGACAAACATACAAGATATTACCTTTTTCACCCTATCTCCCATAAGGGTTGTCTGATTTTATTCATATTTTATTCAACGTAGGTATTTTAAAACAAGCGTTTTAGTAATTTTTTTGCTCGGAGGGCTGAAGATAGTATAAAATTACGTAAATTTGATTGAGGGGAAATAATCACCCTGGGGGAGAGATGGGGTCAAAGTTTTATCATACATTTTAGGAAAAATCCATTTATGGATGATAAATACCTATCACATAAAACAGGAAAAAGTAAGTTAACATCAGATAAAGAAATGCCGACAACCTTTAAGAATGATAGGGGTAAGATTTTTGTTTTAATTAATTTTAGGGCAGGGTAGTGAGATTGGTAAAAATCTAATTGTCAATTATTATTAAATGTAAAAGGGAGGCGCAAACAGTCATACCATTTTTAGGTCTGTAAAAATTATATGTTACTTTAGGCGTGGTGACAGTTTACAGTTAAAAAAGTGAAAATACATGTCCAATTCCATTAATTAATGTACATTTTATTTACTCAAAATTTGTTAAAAAAGTAAAAATAACTTGATATAACCCCGTTGCCACTGATAAATGATTTTTTTTTAAATTTGGTCAAACTTTGAGCAATAAAATGTTGATATTTAGAGTCGGGGGAAGTGGTGTTGGGTTAGTTGTTGCCAAATCTCGTAATTCCTAAAGTTTACTTTCGAAAAAAACAATTAGGGTGGTAGGAGGGTGCAAGCATTATCATTTAAATATGCACGATTTGTAGTAAGTTCTCAAACTGACTTTTGTTATTGTGGGCGATAATTCGCGAAATGATAATACATAATGCATAATGCATTTGAAGAAAAAAATAGAAAATTAGAAAATTAAAAATATTTTTTGCATTTTCGGTCGTTTGTATAACGAACCGTTCCGCTTGATTCATCATTGGATCCTGTAATCCCTTGTGGGACATAGGGCCATTGTGCGATGTCGCAGACCGAATTTTGATTGCCGCTAATTTAACTTTATGTCGACTTGTAGTTCTCAAATAGTTTTTGTTTCGTAGAAAACATGCAAATTAAGAAATCGTATGAAAGCAAAAACCTAATATTTACAAACGATACTGTGAGCAAATGTGCCTTCTACATTATCGAAATTTTATCGAAGATTTTTTGAGGTCTTTTGCGCGATAACGACCAACTATTCCGCCATCGTCGTTTGTCAGTTCTTACATACTGTAACCTATTTTTTTAAAACTATGCTTTTGATAAATAAAGACGCCAGTTTGCGGCTTTAGGCAATTTACCCGCGATACTATCGAGCTTATCCACCTGAAATGCGTTCATTGCCCCATACGTGGTTTCACCATTTCTCGTCCAAAACTTGCTTCGAAAGCAGACACACCTATAGACTGGTTCGTTTGGATGCGCAAAGCGTATGTTGTCTGTCTAATACTCTGGTCCCAGGTATTATGGGCTCTATGCAAATAACTGCGTATCGCAGTAACGAGGACACGGTTCACTATTCTACATTGCTTTTGGTGGGTAATAACGCTGTTCGTTGACTTTGTACACTCCAGGACTCCAGAAAATGCGTGTAACTTTTTGATATGAACTGTCTCCCGTTGTCCGACGTTATATTTCATATTGCGGTACTCCAAATTCTAAAATCACTCTTTCTTTCAGGAATTTCAACACCGCTTTTGATTCTGTTGCCCGAATCTGCTGACAAAATCCATCACCATCAGAATGAACTGGTTCCGGTTATGTGAGCGGAAGACCGCAGTGTGAATAAATAGTATTTCAAATCATTACCTCATTATTTTTTCAGAAATATGTTATTGATTTGAAATACCGAAACACTGAAAAACAAAAAAAATACAAATATATTGATTGTTTGTATTATATACAATGTACATATTTAAATACGTAAAATATTAATACTGATTTTTTGTGTATGCAAGGAAAATACCTCATATAATTCAAAACAAAAAGATATTTCTTATTCATTGTTTACACATACACGTATATGCGTGACTTGAGTATAGAAATCCATATTTACGATTCAATAATATAAGGTCAAATTGCAGATATTCCATAAGCTCATAAAACTTTTTTTTAAAAGCCACTTCAGTCGGATTTTCCGGATGTTACTTTGTTCAGGTGTAATTCGATAAGACAGAGCACAGCTGCACGAATGTGAGCTTAAGCCCACACGTACGTGTATATACGCTAAGAATATTTAGATTTCATTTGGTATATATACATCAACCACATGAATGGCACCAATATTCCCACATGCACGATGTCTTAGTCAATAGAATGTGCGATTAATATCCAGGCGCTTTGGAAAGTGTCGACAATGTTAGTAGAAACTTTTTAGATATGCCGTTCTTATACAATATTCATTTAGGTCTTTTTTAAGATGAATTATATGGAAAAGTTGAAAAAAGTACAATATAAATATATAATATTTATAAAGAATTTTGAATATTCAATGAGTTTGTTGATGGTATTCCAATTTCCTGTATGTGTTGCTCCACCACAGGACATTATGTGTACATTCACTTTTCAAACTTTTTGGGAAGGATACAACATAAAATGTATATATTTTAAATTTATACTTCCTTTGATATATACATAATGTGGTTATACTCTATACCTGTAGTTTATGTTTATAAATTTATTTATTTCACGAACTGTCATGTGTATTGTGAAATAGTAAACAAAACACAAATTTAAAAATCTCGTCACTATATTTTTTAAAGATTTAAATACGAAATCAATAGTTGGCGGAACCTGAATCTGTAATTTAATACTTAAATATGCCTTATGTGGAGCTCCACTTTTAGCTCGTAACAGTGTTTTCAAAATGAATAATTTGCATAGAAATGTATCATCGTATATTTGGCTCCAAAATGTATCCAAAAAGTACAATTATACGCTCAGCACAACGCTATATTTTCAATCAGCTATTGAGATTTAGACATGTTCTGTTAAATACCAGGTAGATCAAATAGTTTACGGACTGATATATAGATGGCTCCACAAATTCAAAACAAATTACGGATTTCGATAGCCACATCCTTTAAAAGCTAATTTGATGATAATCGAACGACACGTTCTCAAGTTATGGATAGCGCTGTCTAAGTGCTCCGATCGGAGTTTTTGTACTCCGTTTAAAGTCCCTGTACTCCTGTACTCCTCCACTTTCGTTATATCCCATAACTTACAGATTTGCTTACCAATATATTACCAGGTAATGTAATGTAGTAACGGTGGCGAATGAACTCTTTACAGAGTCAACGGCAGCGTGCCCAGTCCCAGTTAGTGCGGATTACTGGTTGTCGCATCTGAGTGCT
>JANSTU010045911.1:0-10488 GCA_027564075.1 Bolitophila hybrida | reverse complement strand
CAGGTGGCTCAAGCAGGAGTCGCATATAAACTAAGTGTGATAATATGTATTTAGTTGTATATGTACTTATTCCAAGCGAATTTTTGTAATGTAACATACAAAATATAATTATATTTAAAATTTAAATTATATTTAAATTAAACCATTCCATATTCCACCCACGATTTCTAGAAAAAAACTCAGTTTTCTATTGATGAGCTCGTGCTCGCAACAATATTTCATGATTCATATGTTTACCCTTTACCATATATTTCATAATGGATAGTTAACTGTTTTCCAAGGCTATCCATGGTCCTAATAATATATCGCCTAATACATTAAATATAACCCAATCTTTTCTCACTTCTCAATTTAAGGATTTTGATTTGAAATATTTATCTGCTTAAGTGGCTTGGCTTCCATGTTTATTTTTTATTATTAAATAGAATAGTTTGTGGTGCATGGTTATCAAAATTCATTCACATGTTTTTTTTTCGATTATTTGAATAAATATCTTTATTCGTGTACCTACTGTATATTTCGAGAATGAATATGTTAATAATAATTCATTAATATTACTATTTTATAGGACGTTCCAATACTCACGGTGATTATACAACATAATTTGTAACAATGAAGTTTGTGCTATATATGGATTTTACAGGCGACATTTGGGTGTTTTTCATTATGTTGAAATTTACTCGGAAATTTATACCGAACAAAGTACAGTTAGTGCGATGCCGAACAACGGATTCATTGACCATTACGGGTTCATGCTAATGTGCTGTTTGTGCTGTGCTACGCCTATTGGAGCTACTGTGCTCTAACACTCACAACACATCCCCGATGGTTAGGAGTCTTAATTTGCCCTGACGCGACTCTAACAACTTTGCAATTCAAATGTGCATATTTTTGAGATTCCTCCATGCACCGAGATTTATCTTGCTATTTGTATATGAAATCGTGAATCATCAACGCCATCATAAATTTTGTGTTCTATACAGGGTGCGTGTGGATATTTTAATTGATTGAATTAATGTTTACATATTGAACCTATGATATATTTAAAAAATGGCTCCTCCAAAATAAAGAACAATTCCAGAGAGAAATATTATAATAATTATACAAAATCTTTAAAAGATATATCAAGAATCGTTGGAAGAGCAAGATCTACAGTACAATATATAATTAAAAGTTTCGGAATACACAAAACTAACTAATCAGTAGTCAGACTAATAAAGAAAAATCCAAGACCTAAGTCTAATGCTCCAAAAATATGTGCGGTATTTGAAGTAGATACAGGCAAAACAGTGTCCCCATCTACAATTCGTCGAACACTTCAAAAAAGTGGCTATAACGGATAACGGATAAACATAAAATATTTTGTAAGTAAGGTAAATAAAAGAAAACGAATGAAATAGACGCAAAAAAATTAACACCACGCTGGAAGAAAGGTGTTTTTACAGATGATATCAAATTCAACATCTTATTGGATCACCATTTTTCTTCATGGTGTTTTATTTACAAACAAAATTGCCTAATCTCTTACTTTGACATTGGAGTATAATAACAATATTAACATGCTAAAATGCGAAAGTTTAAGCTTTAAGCTAATTTTTAAATAAAAAACAAGGAGTGCAATATAATAATTTGAAAATTGCCAAGAAGATGTCTAGCTCTAGGAATGCTGACTCGAAAGGGTGTAACGAGGATTTTAGGTAAGTAACAGTACTCTGGGTTTGATAGGACTGGACAAAATCCCAACCGACAGTACAGTAATATACCTCGAAAACAGGATGCAGAAGTCGAGAGGCTCCAATTAAAATTAGAAAGAATGAACACAGGAGTCTCAGCTAAAAAGTGGACAGTAAATTGAAAGGAGAAAACTCAGAATGGTTTTTGCTGGCGGTGTTGGCCATTCGTATCAAAAGAAAAGCCATATTCAATAAATAGTAACTACGTGGTACGAAATCTGATGCAACTCTTCTTTATCTGCAATGTTGTTTGGTGACATCCCGTTGGTTAGTTTGAAATTAACATCTACATATCTTATTACTGAATTGGAATTGCATTCCAAATATATTATATCCAGGACATCCCGAATGTACCTATATTGATCAATGGAAATCATGCAAAGGATATATAAAATCATAAACGTATATAGCTACAATCAGTACGTTGACACCTTCAAATC
Source organism: Bolitophila hybrida (assembly GCA_027564075.1). Classification (NCBI taxonomy): domain Eukaryota; kingdom Metazoa; phylum Arthropoda; class Insecta; order Diptera; family Mycetophilidae; genus Bolitophila; species Bolitophila hybrida. Next base: position 8,315 of record JANSTU010045911.1, on the reverse strand, counting down.
GGTAATAAATACACGTGTCAACTCGTTAACGCGTCAGTTCAGCATTAAGTAGATCCAATCCCATATGTTCGTTACATATGCTGCTTGTTTATATCAATAGGTATACAGTTTTTTTCTAAGCAAACATACCTGAGATGTACCACCTTCCATTCCATTTGGTTGTTGTATGTAAACTACTTAAATAAGAACATCTTGTAAAAAAGGTATTATCAATATCTAGGTCCAATCTTGCTGCCATTGCTGTCAGGAAACGAATTGATGAATAAAGGACAACTGAGAAAAACGTCTCGGCATAATCAAATCTGTTTTCTTTGTGAGCGCACTTTGTGTCGGTTGAACTCGAACTGCAATTTTAGTTTTAAAAATCCACTTTTTAGATATTGCCTTTCGTCCTGCAGGTAACTCGGCCATTGTCTAGTTTTCATTTAAGGAATTAAATTCGTCTTGCATCATTGCTTTCTTCACTATTTCAGGATTGCAAATAATTTCATTTCTGGCCTCCACTGCATGTGCTACATATTCATCTCAAACAACTTCTTAACGCAAGCGCGTTGAGCGTCTTGACCTCTTGATGTTGCCATCATCTTTATATATATATTCACGACTTACGATATAGTCTTCCTGTTAACTGGATCATATATTCTGTATACAACGTTATTGCCAAGTCAATCTTGTACATGCCATTTACAACAGACGCCTTAATCGATTGCCAGTATCAATTACAAACTATTTGTTGTTAATTTGCATACATAAGATCCGGAATCACAAAAACATTTTTCATCTTGATCATGTTTATTCCAGACGAAATTTTCAACTGCATTTCAACTTCTACTGTTAGCCACGGTGACTTTTTTCACTCCACATAAAAGCTCTTTCTGTGCAGTCATATATGTTCCGGTGCATCTGAATCAAGGGGTCCGGCTCAGATGCTCGAACGTTCATTTACGTTAAGACTGGTTTAATAAATTATATGTAAAAAAATCCGATTATTGACTTTTTAAAATAGACCCGTAAAAAATGCTCAAACAAATAAACGTTCGGTCATATTACACAAACGTTTCAAAACGTTTTCCAACATTGTGTGTTTTATCACCATTACCAAGAATATTTTGTCGAGACGAACGACAATCTCGTGAATAATTTGGTCAGACAACATTGGCACACTTGAATTTTCAATAGCCATATTAACATTGAACGTCGGTTCATCAAACAGACCCATCTATCTTCTATCCTGCGTGATTTACCATTGGTCGGAGCGTCACAAAGAGATATCCCTAACTCAATTCGGCATTCGAAAAAGGCGTGAAACTCCGGACTGCCTAGCAATACAGCCACAGACCTACAGATCACATTCAGCAAGAAAGCTCTTCGCATAGCAGGATTTATGGATGTGACATCAGCGTATGAAAACGTGAATATTGTAATACTATGTAATACCGACTTCATAGCTTTGGCTGGCTGATGGGAGGTACCCGGTTCGATCCCGGCAGACCAAAGTATTTTTCGAATGAAACTAGATCCCTAGACCACACCTCTACACATTAAGTTCTTTCTGGCATTATCTCTTTTGATATTTGAATGAAACAAAGTACTACAATGTACCTAACAACGGACACCCAAGCACTGTTTCAAAAACTACATAGAATTATGCCCCTCACACCTCATTGCTCGACTGGTCAACCACTTTCTTGATATGAGCAAACAGATTCAAAACTTCTATTGCTAAGAATCGGAATATGAAGATCTAATATTTAAGAAGAACCTTATTTCCGTTAAGCTGCTCGTAGAATGTTCAACGAGAAGGCAGACGTCCCTGCCAAATCAGCCAGCACTGGAAGGAAACTTATCAAACTTTATGACCACATATTAAATGGTAACAGAGATGGACCTGCGTTATCCTTGAAATATACTAGTTCAATATTAGCAAACTGCTGCAGTGGTCTAATAAAAAAATACGTATGTTATTGCGGGGCGATAATTCGTGAAACGATAATACATCGACGCAAACATAATCATATAAATGATCGGACATAATACACACTAAATGGTTCACACGATCAATTAATTCAAAGCGATGATGTGTAATCGTATATGTGAGAAAAAACACAAATTAAATAAAAAATTACGAAAGATACGCACGTGCGTTATGTCACCCGAGTGTTCGTCAATATTTATCTATGCGTGTATATCACGCAACTAAACATTTTGTTGTCCACCAAAAATCTATACAATAAAACACTGCACAATCTGCGTAATGTGTAATTAATAATTAATCGAAGTGCTATGCGTATTAAGTAATTTCCCATGTGTGTGTATTTGTGTTAACATCTATTTGTGAATCGTATGACATAAGACCTAATCTCACTAAACGCTCATATATAAATACCTTTAACATCGAGCACGAGCGCTTGCGTACGGTGTTTACCTGGCTAAAAATGCAAAATCTTCAATAAATTCCATAAACTTGAGTTTGAGAGAAGCAAATAATAACGAAACAACACCGGACACATTTATTATACACCTGCTTCGTGATAATGGAGCGAGGAAAGAAGCAGAAGACGATCTGTGTGCTCACGATGGCTTTCACCTTTACGCGCTCGCGAAATTCTCCCAAAAAGTCTTAGATAACACACCGTACGTTCGGTGCGGCACAGTTCGGCAGCGCGGCTGCGAGCGCATCTAATACAATAATGATATATATGCAAATCGGAGCGCGCTTGGTTCGCGAGAGCGATTTGAATATTGAAATTAAAAGTAGTGGTGGTGCGTGCGGAGATTTACGCACATACGTAATGTGCGTGCCACCGTGTGTGTCTAATATAAATACTAAGATCAACGGAAGTGTGGGTATCAGTTTACGTTTACTTCTACATCACACAACAACGAGATAAACATGAAGGTAAGTCAATCAGTGTGATAAGCGAGTATTTTTTCTCATTAAATTCAATTATTAGGTTTTCATCGATCTTGGTGATCGAGATTATTTAATTTATTTATAAATAAACTTCAAAAGTTTTGTCATGATCACGCTTTTTGATCGTTATTTTCTTATTATCTGAACGATCTTCTATTCTATTGAATTTTATAAAAATCTTGATATTTAGTATCGCGATCACTATATGATCGACGCTTACTGATCGTGATCGTGATATTATTTTTATAATATTATATTTTACTGTGTTTTTACACCTTTTTATTGCCTGAAAAAATACGAAAAATGAGGGTTATCGCTTCAAAATATTCGCTATAGATTTTTTAAAATCATTGGTAATTGAATCACAAATGTCTACTAATTTCAATAGAAATCAATAGAAATCCGCATAATCGAGAAATGTTCAAAAGCACGAAAAAATTAAAAATTTCTGAAAAAAGCATAATTAAATAGTATTAAATTATAAGTATATCATGAATTATTGAATGAAAAATGATTAAATCACTTTCGCCTTGATTGCGCACCCGAAAAAAATGTGCTATAACATTTGTATCCGCTACAAATTTCCATAATCGTACGCTAGAGGTGTCTATATTTCAAAATACAAATAAAACATTTCTTCGGTATAATCCGGACGAAAAATATACACAACTTTCCTTAAAAATTACAATAATACATAAATATTTTTATTGCAAATTGACGATTATCATTCTATCGTATATACAAAATATACGAATAATGCAAATTTATGCAAATCAAGAGTCACACGCACATATATTCCCATATCGTAGGTATTATTATAGTTATGAGTACGTAAGTATAGGCGCGCGCGGTTTTTGAATTATGTCATCACTGGTTGATGTTTTTTTTGTTTCAGAGCGTGGTCCTAACTTTCGTTACATAATTAACGAGTGATTTTCTAATGTATTATAATTTATTCAATGGATATGTTTTTGCTTCAGGTTTTCGTATGCCTTCTTGCCCTAGTGGCCTGCAGCAATGCTGGTAATCTTGGCGGAGGTGGATGGTCCTCAGGTGGTGGTAGCGGTAATGTGCTGAAGTTGAAACTGGTTAGCAACGGCGGTGGTGGCGGAAGTGGCAGCGGAGGTATTGGTGCTGGTTTGAGCTCATTGACTAGCTTGTTGGCGGGTAAATTCGGTGGAAACAGCGGTGGAGGACACGGAGGAAACAGCGGTGGTGGCAAACTCATCAAAGTAATCAAAATCATCGATAACGGTCATGCTGAACCTGAACATAGTCATAGCAGTGGTGGTGGTGTCCACCCCCTTGCCCAACTTTTTAGCCAAGTAGGTGGTAAATTCAGCGGTGGTTCCAACAATGGAGGTGGTAAACTAGTCAAGGTGATCAAGATCATCGATAACGGTCACAGTCACGATCATAGCCACGACCACAGCCACGGTCACGGAGACGTTAAGATCATCAAGATCATCAATGAGGGACCTTCACATAACGACGGATATAGTTACAGTCAACCCCAAGAACATCACGAACATCATGTGAGTCACAGTTACGGTCCACCTGCTCCTAAATACGGTCCACCTGCTCCTCAATACGGTCCACCTGCTCCTCAGTATGGTCCACCTGCACAGAAGTACGGTCCACCCAAGCACGATAATGTCAAGATTATTAAGATCATTGATCTAGGACACGAACACCATGATCACCACCAGCATCACGTTAGCCAGACCTACGGCCCACCAGCCCAGCAGTACGGCCCACCAGCCCAGCAGTACGGTCCACCAGCTGAAGAACATCATCATCATCATGAGGTGAGCACTAGCTACGGTCCACCTGCCCAACAATACGGTCCACCCGCTCAAGAACATCATCATCATGATGTTAGTACCAGCTACGGTCCACCTGCCCAGCAGTACGGTCCACCCGCTCAGGAACATCATCATCATGAAGTTAGCAACAGCTACGGTCCACCTGCACCTCAAGAGGTCAGTCCCCCTGCTCAGCAGTACGGCGTACCCACCCACGAACACCATCACCATGAGGCACCTCCTGCACCACAGCAGTATGCAAGCAACGGTGGATACGTCTACTAAAAGCAGTTTTTGTTAGATTACAGAGCATCTTGCCCTCAGCCATATAGCTACAAATATGTCGCTAGACACATTATTCTTAATTTATTTTCTAGAAAATGTTATATTTTTAAAACACTGTGTGTGTGACTGATAAACAAAAATAAAACCAAACAAAAATATAAAAAATACAAAAATTAAAAAAGGACTTTATCACTTGTTGTACTGCATTTAAGTAACGTACAAAATTTAGTTGGTGCAGGGAAACTAACGCGAAGGTTCACAACCGTGAAATACAAAAAGTTAGGGATGGTTTGTTTTATATTATAAAAGATATAATAAAACTTTAATTTATGGTTAGCTGTTTGTTGTTTTAAAATGCCAGATAAATTTTCTATTTTTTTTTTATGTTACCTATATTTTTAAGGTTTTGTGTACATATACTTCGCGGTTCAGCATGTCTGCTTAATTACCCTTCCCAAATAGAACTACTGAATAAAGCCGATTATCTTACCTCGATAGATAGATTCCACAGCTCTTTGATATTTCGACGTTTTTGACAGTTGTTCGCCAATTAACCTGCAAAATAGAATATATTATAAAATTTAATTATGTTTAAATAATTATGAAACAAACCTTTCAAAAATCCTATAGCAAGCTAGAACTCTATTGGGACGTATTTTGAATCTGTAAAAGAAAGTAGGGTTAAAATCTATACAAAAATGCATACAAGTCAGCTAGAAAAATAAGAATAAAGATCGCAATTATTTGTCTTAAATAGTTTTTATTTTATCTTATAAATAATAACAACATGTTTTTGTAATAATAAATAATAGAAAATAACAATATTGTATAAACAATAGATGGATTTATTCCCATCCACCGCCATTGTAGGTTGGTTGCCATCCAGCACCGCCGCTGCCACCACCATCTCCGTGACCTCCATGACCTCCATGGTCACCAGACCCGATGAGCTCTAATAGTGGAATCTGCTGATCGATTCCACCGTGGCCTCCTTCTCCGTGACCGTATCCACCTTCTGCATGTCCTCCATGACCTCCATGTCCATGGCCACCATCACCGATCAGCTCTAATAGTGGAATCTGCTGATCGATTCCACCGTTATCTCCATGTCCTCCATGTCCTCCATGACCTCCATGTCCATGGCCTCCATCACCGATGAGCTGTAATAGTGGAAGCTGACCGAATCCGCCGTCTCCATTTCCTCCATGTCCTCCATGACCTCCATCTCCATGTCCATGGCCTTCTTCATGAATAACTTTAACTACCTGTACGTCATTACCACCATTTCCGCTTCCGTGTCCACCTCCGTGTCCACCTCCGTGTCCACCTCCGTGTCCGCCACCGTATCCATGGCCACTGTCCTCTACGTGAATCACGTGCACATCTCCACCACCGTGTCCATCACCATATCCGCCGCCGTGTCCGCCGCCGTGTCCGCCACCATGTCCATGTCCATTGTCTTCAACATGAATCACGTGTAGATCTCCGCCGCCGCCATGACCGCCACCATGTCCGCCACCATGTCCATGGCCTTCTCCTTCGACATGAATAACTTTCACATCGCCACCTCCATATCCGCCGCCATGTCCTCCACCATGTCCATGTCCATGTCCATTGTCTTCAACATGAATCACGTGTAGATCTCCGCCGTCGCCATGTCCGCCACCATGTCCACCACCATGTCCATGGTCATCTCCTTCGACATGAATAACTTTCACATCGCCACCTCCATGTCCACCACCATATCCATGTCCATGTCCATGCCCATTGTCTTCAACATGAATCACGTGCACGTCACCGCCGCCACCATGTCCATGACCATGTCCACCACCATGTCCATGTCCATGACCATGTCCATGACCATCGTCTTCAACATGAATCACGTGCACGTCTCCACCGCCATGACCGCCATGTCCTCCGTGACCGCCGCCTCCATGTCCATGTCCACCATCTTCGAGCTCAATAAAGTGAAGGTCTCCGCTATCTCCATAGCCGCCATTATATCCGCCTCCATGACCGCCTTCATGACCACCATGTCCGCCATTATCGACAATCTTAATGATTTTGACTCCACCGTGATGACCATCGTGTCCGCTTCCACCGTGACCACCGCCGCCGCCGTTGTCAATGATTTTGATGATTTTGACTCCACCACCTCCGCCGCTGTGTCCATGTCCGCCACCACCGCCATGTCCACCAGCACCGCCACCATTATCAACAATTTTTATCACTTTGACGACCTCGCCGCTTCCGCCACCGCCTCCGTGACCATGTCCGCCGCTGCTGTGTCCACCGGATGGTGGTCCGTTGTCAATGATCTTAATAACCTTTAAAAGTTTACCGCCGCTATTACTGCCGCCTCCTCCTGACGACCAGCCACTACTTCCACCGCTACTACTACCACCGCCAAATAGGCCTCCGAAAGTAGCTGATGTACATGCGACTAGCGCGAGCACACAAATAAAAACCTGAAAAATAAAAAAAAGTAAAGTAAAGTAAAAAGGTAATGTGCCTCATGTGCTTCATGAAAAATCATTTCATCCACAAAAAGTAACTGTATGGTGTGGTTTCCATATCGTCAAGTTACAGAGATATTGTTGTTGCTGCGTTGTTTATTCAATCTGGACATACGTGATATGTGGTTTCAACAAGACGGTACCGTAATGTAATGAAGATGCGACTGTGTTGTTAGATTAAAGCTTATATATAATTAGCATAACATTCAGTTATAAGTACCGGGAAATTCAAAAAGTTCTGTCTGCATCTGTATTATATTACATAAATTAGTTATCGGATCTGTCTTGGCTCTTATGTCTGCTCGCCACACATAAATTAGCAAGAGTTCAATGAAACCATTAGCATAAAATAGGTAGAATGTGTTTTCTTCTTTCGAATAAATTTACGACACATTTTTGATAATGTCTCTGGATTTGAGACTACGACTTAAAACTGGTTTATATGACTATGTTTTGTGTTAATTAACAATTCTTTGTTATTATAAAAAAAAACGAAAACGGGCCTACTATGAATAAGTATAAAAATAGTCAACCAGTATTTATATTTAGATAACGAAATTGAAATCTTGTTTACTATTAGGAAGTAACCAATTTGCATTTATTAATAACATAACACATTCAATTTCAATTGAAACAAGTTAATTGGATCTATAGCATTGGAATGGGAATTGTTGCTTCTAACTGCGTCTGTTACTTAAGATAAAGAAGATGGATGATTATGTTTTTTCCAAATTTAATATATATATATATCTTTATATATATATAAAGGGTTTTTCAATAGGTGCGCTTCAACTT
>JANSTU010045900.1:0-10489 GCA_027564075.1 Bolitophila hybrida | reverse complement strand
CCTGCGGTATTTTTATTCAATTTTCAGTTATTCATAAAATTGGTTACAATCATCCGATTTAAGTCACATATGCGCTGTTTTGTTTGATGACTACTTCCCAACGAAATGCCCCTCTTATAGAAGCTCGCTTCCCTGTATATAAGCCTCCCACTAGCTCATTAATGGCTTTGCTAAAGTGGCTAAAGTTAGTAGTACGAATAGTCAGATGCCTTACAAAGTTGGATGGGCTCTGCTCCAAGTATTGCGTACTTAAAAAATAGGACCGCTTCAATGTAAACCTTCTTTCAAATTTATTGGAAATCCACTATTAATAATATATCTGGATTCACGTAATGCATACATTTACACATCGAACTTCTCGAATGTTGGAATAAATGCGTTTTCACGACGCAGCGTCGCCAAAAGCGCTAATTAAATGAGCTTTTGTCGCGGATTCATGACAAATAACCATCAACATAAAATTTACGAGAATATAAGTACCTCTCTTCAGCTGACCCAAAACAAAAGTTAATGTCGAATGATTCTGATGCAGTTTTGCGATTTTGATTTTCAACACACAAATACAATTAATTAATTCTTTCGATTGATCGTGACTGTGCGCCATAAAGATGCAAACGAATACAAAATGTGGAATCAAATGTATGTTTATATATGTGTTTTTGTGTGTCCATGATAATTTATGTCGTTCACGTGAGAATGTATACATATATATTGTTGAAGTGGTATGCCCGCACACTAATAATATATAATATCTATACAGCTACTGTTCACAAATGCACGGACGACACGCAAATGTCGTGTTGTTGTGATGAACGCTTCGCGATAACATAAATATTTAAACGATGAACACTTACGTGTCAATTAAAATCATTTCAGTCCATCACTGATTTAATGAATCCGTGAGGCGTGCGTGTGCATTCTGGTATACGCGAGCATAAATATTTTAAATTCTAATAAATAAGTACATTTATATATCTATAAATATATATTTCTGTATGTTTTGTGGCCACTTATTGGTTTTTATCTGTATAGTGTTCGTTTATATTAAAAAGCTCACATTTTAAATGCTGCCGCATTGCTAGCGTGTGTCTCTGTACATTTATGCGGAATTCAATGTACGCGATTTACTGCGAAATCGCTGCGTTTATCTATCTATGTTCATCGGCATTTCTATAGGATGCTCAAGTGCAACTGCATATTATGTTATAGTATTCACGCGATGGCAATGGCAAAATATCTATCGATGCGTAATCGATTTGCAAGCAGGTGCTCTGCGTGTTTGTGCATAATATACGCAACAGAAAAGAATCTAAAACGTTTCGTGATTTTCTCCGATGCGATGTTGTTTGTTGTATTTTTTTTGTGCGTACATGTGATAGAATGCGATAGAATTTATATAAGCCGATAATTTGTAATTATCAAATTGTATACATCACGAATAACTAGTTTACAGTCTAATGTGTCATAATAAATTTCAGAATCGTGGATATTATATTAACAACCCTGACCGCTGGTGCGCAATACAATTTTTATTGTGGTATACTCATCATAATTAAAACAAACACAAATACACGAGCAGGCAATATAATGTGCCCCGATCATCACTTAATTATGTTTGTGTGTCCACGAATGAGCCCCAATAATTATAATGTGATGATTGGGCTAGAGGGTAAAAGTTTGACAATCATATTTTAGTATATAAATATAGTTGGGTGCTCTTCGTGTAATTTGCTTGGATCACTGGATTAATAACGCTCAATTAATTATACATGAGTGGGGGCGGGCGAAACACAGAAAAAATAGTTACTTTATCATAACATTTTGAATTGCGTAAACAAAGGACATTTGAAGCTCATGTCGTTTATTTGTAGAGTGTTATGATTAGGTTCGTATATTTGTTTGGTGGGTCTAGTTAAGAAATATTGTATAGGATGTCATTATTAAAAGTATATAAAAATATTTTTTTATTAGTAAAAAGGTAGTTTTACTTAATTATGATATTTTTAGTAATTTTTGTTTATGTTCTCTATATTTTACCAGGAAATAGAAGAATTTATTATTATTTTATTTATTTATTATTTATAATATAATTATTTTGTCTTTAAATTGTATAAAAATATATTTGTGTATAGTCAAAATATAGTGTCTTTATTTTTTTGTCTAATCTAAATTCACATATGTATATTTTTTGATTATTGTTAAACTTTATTAAACTGATTATTATTTGCAGTTTTAATTTTTCCCCAGGAGTATTTCTAATCAGAGAAAAATGTTTTTTTCTTCGAATTATTCATAATATAAAATTATTTATTATATTTTTAACATATTTTTTTTTATTAGTAAATATGTTATTTTTTATAATTTGATTTTACCGTGACATATGACAATTTTTTATCAATATTTGTTTTTTATTAAACCAAATTATTAAAATTCATATATTGGAAATTGAATAATTATTATTTTTTAACTCTCTCAAAGAAACACCTTGTATCCTTGTATAATAATTATAGACTTTATATATACCCCGATTTTCCCCCGAACATCCGTTTATGTTATTGTGTTTTTTTTGTGATTGTACTCAAACACACACATGATTCACGCATATATTTGTAGGAATGCCTGAATTATGTACAATACATATAAACTAACATATCAAGGTAAATTGTTTACCAAACAATCAGCACGTGCTTAGCGTTTCTCAATAATATACTGGATACGGGAGTTAATCACGATGACTAATGTCTAAATATATATTTTAGTTGACATATTAATAGAAGACTAGTCAAATTAGGCATATAGAATTGTTTAGGATAAATTGATATTCAAAGAAAAATAAACAAACAAAATGTTAATCAATAATAAAATCAATTTTAGTTGAACTGAGATTCCAAATATATAAATCAAGCAAAACCATAAATAAACAAAAAAAAACAATAAATAGGTTGAATACAGTACTCACTGTTCTATATCTTGACATTGGCGATCGCATACGATGCACTTGCAGTCGATGCCCTCCTCGTCATCGGTGTCCGGCTCTTTGTCCGAGTGTTCCTGATGTTTGGTAATTTCAAGATCGTTTGAGGTGCTCAAGTCCTCCTCACCGGTGCCACTATGCTGAGATCCTGAAAACGCAAAAAAAACATTAAATTTTACTGTCCTCACTATATGTCGATGTGTGTCCAAAGCACATGATAAAAGTTTACGATCGCCGCGTCGCGTCGCAATTTTCTGCACATCGGCGGCAAGATCTCAATTTCTATATGTAAAATATGCGCGTAATCATGCGCAATTACAAACAAACCGAAATGTAAAATATGCGATAATTGATAGTTTGACTTGCAATAAAGCCCAGGCATCCGCCCATAATTACATATATATTCAAAACATACATCGTCGTGGAGCGCATGCGAGCTTGAGCATTGAGAATCCAATGCGTTATTTAAATTTTCAGGTAATCATTCACGCAAAACTTGCGCATATTTATCCGCTCCGAGCGCAATTATTATTGATGCTTAATAATACAAAAAAAGAACAACAGAGAAAGAAATAATTTTGCATGCAAACGCGTAATATGCTTGCAATATATATATATATATAGTATAATATAAGTGTAGCTCGATATAAGTGCGCAATCGTGAGTGCAGGCACTCGATCGCTAGGTAGGCGGATTTGCGAGAACAATTAGCGCGCGCGCGACTTCGAGTGATTGATTAGTGTGGGTAGGCGGTTTATGTGTATCTGTATGTGTGATACTGATCCGCTGATCTAGATTTAAGTTGTGAGTGATTCTGTGTCCGAGACAGCAACGGGAAACTAGACACTCTGTAACAGTGCCACAAACTGCAGCCTTAGCTCAGGTGCGCTGCCGCAGCCGCCTTGGTACGAATAATATTGACGATGATAAATAGACAAGACAGCGCGTGAAATATTGCTGTAATTGCGGTTTGATTGATTTGCTCGTTTTGTGCCGATTCCATGATTATAAATGGACTATTTCGGATGTGATGACTTGAAAGCGTGGAGGTGTGGACGAGCGAGAGCGCATATGAATCACCGATGCTAACAATGTGTATATGTATTACTTTTGAGGCCATCAATGATGACCTTTAGCTTTTTTTGCACATTTCAATCAGGTCTGTCGATATTGACGATTTGCAGATCAAAAGATCAGATCGATTTTGAAAAAAAAAACTCACTTTATAATAACGCTGCTGCGATTCACGTTCACTTTATTTAAAACTGATTGAAAAACACACACAAAGTGATCGCACTGTATAGAAAATCTTCCCGAAAGCACATCCGTACGCTTCTTCAACTTGAAAACAATTGCTCTTCGAACCAACAATCAGAAACGGTAAACTCCTCAATTTCCCATATACTCACTCACGGAACTACTGCAATTACTATAGCGCACCCCCACCCACCTATAGTTTATGCATACACAATTATTAACAGGTATCTCTCAATGGTTTTAACATACAAAAAAGGGGAAAAGTTGCATGCGTGCGAGCGCACCCCCGTTGTTGTGGTCAATGATTTTCAACATATTTAATTTATACAGTCCGCGCGCACATTCTCACATATCGCACCTCACAACTCTGCGCTACCGCTGTTTCGTTGACTTTGAGTATGGTACGTGTCATAGTGAACAGGTGCAAGGGTAGTTTTCCCTATGCGCACTAGCCAAACAACTTATGACTCTGAGTACACCGCACACACACATATACAAACAAATATAATATGGATTTATTTTGACTTGTCTAGCGTGAATAAACGGGCAGTGCCATATGCGTGGATGATTCCATCGAGTGTATATTATTGTGTGTCTTAGGCTATATTGCTGCCCTTAGCGTGGATCAAAGCGAATCGTCGCGGATCAGAGCGCTGGCTATACTCGAAATTCCCACGACACACAGTCATAGTGCACCAATATTATATACTATATATTATATATATACATAAAATTTATTAAATTGTATATGATTAGTGGAAGCAAACAGTCTTGACTAAATTGGTGCTTGTGAATATATTCAAGAAATGTAACGGTTTTGGCCATATGTTTTTTTTTTGTTAATGTGAAATTTGCATTGAACGGTTGGGTTTTGAGTGTGGGAAAATATATTTTCTTTATAAAATATTTAAAATTATGCAATAATATTTTTATTTTTATTTATAGCCGTTTTTATTGGTAGATAAAAAAAATTGAAAAAATAATTAAATGTACTTAAAAAGAGTATGTTGAGAATATGTTTATTAATCAAGAATATTATTTATACTTGTTTGATAAAATGTTTCATTTCAAAAATTAGTCTTACTTTAACCAAATTACTAGAGAAAAGATTATCCTTGAAGCGCAAAAACGTACTAATTGATCATCACCATTTGATTACGCAACAGTTAGAAAAAAACGTTTCCTTATTGCATAGGGTTCGAGTTATCGCAGTTCGTATTTCGTAGAAGGCATAAGAAAGTTAGTTTCTTGGCAAGAATACATTCCAAAAATTGAATTGAATTTCTGTATTAGGCTAGGTACCATGAATTCTGGGCTTAATATTTATGGTGTATATTTTCAGATCAGCATAAGTTTGTCTCATATAATATATTTCTTTCGTGTAACTGAAACCTTTTCTATCAGTGTTTCGAACCTTTACCTTTAGTAAAGTATCCTGCCGGATAACTGATCTGGGAATGATTGTTTTATTATGAAGTAGGACAGCTTCCATTTATATGAATGCCTAAGTTTACTTGAAATGCAATATATAGCTGCATTTCAGGGCCCGTCTTTAAAGACTATTCAGCACCATAGAGAAAATTAAATAAGTTTATTATAAAAAAATGTTACAAAGAAACCATAATTTCTGTGGCCACAAGTTAAACCGGCTTAAGTCGACTTAAGCCAACTTTACATTTCATATTTTGATATTTTCCATGTGTTTCTAAATTTTTGTAACGGTTTTTATTAGTATTTTTAGACTGGATGAAAAAGTAGACCTTATTATTCGAGTTAGAATCTACAATTCAAAAATCATTTTCTTGAGATCAGGTGACTGAGCTTCCGTCATCACATCAATCTTCAAAAAAACTTTTTAACCACTTTTGAAGTGGTCTTAGGGTCGTTATGAGGCAGCGTTATTATGCGTGAGGCAGCATAAAGTTTATAAGAATATCTTTGTACACAAAACGGTCATATTTATTTGGCTAATTGGCCGAGAAAAAAATCCCCAAACCATAATGTTGCCTCTGCAATGCATTACAATGACCTTCGATTCAGTCGTCGTGTACCTTTTTTTGTACATCATAGAATATCAACAGTTCTTCTTCAGGCTTTTTCTCTTCTTTGAAACGTCCTGGTGCTTATATTTAAGTTTATTATGATTTTAATAACATTTTCTATAAAAAAAAAGTATTTCTGAATGCAAAACTGGTACTGATACCCAAAAAAGAACACCTGCCAGAAGATCGACCAAAAAATTACAAAGATCAAAGCATTTGTGTGACGAAAAAAATAAAAGACAAATATTTATTTCTAACTAATTTAAATAATATTAATATACCAAATAATTGAGAATATTTTAGAAGCGTTTAAACTCAATACGTTGTCAAAAAAAATGTGTAAATTCATTAAATATTTATTCACTCAATGGCATATAACTTTGTCATTCAAATTTGCTTGTCAAAAAACATCTTTTTTGAATTTAGCGGAAAATAATACATAAGAAAAGCAACTTTTTTAGTGTAATAAATAAAAATGGTAAACTTTTTTTAATTTTAATATCGTTTTTTAATTAAAATTTAAATCATTTCTCTATTTGAATTCTTTTGAATTAAAATTTAATTATATTAAAGACATAATTTGAACTTATGGCAATTTTGTTGATTGTGTTTTGGAAGACGAGAGGATGGCTGAACCACTATAATGTGGTTTATTTTTAAATAAAAAATATGTTAAAAATATGTTAAAATTCTTGAAAATCTTTAACAATAATAATTTAGTACGAATTAAAAGAACAAATTACAAATTTGGTATCGGTGTTCTATCTTTTAAAAAATCTACAATAGAAAAATAGACAATTCCAATCAGTTTATAAATGATTGGATTGTATTATTATATTCTTTAAAATAAAAACATAAACATTATGACATGATTTTGAACTTGACCATAACTATAACCTTTAACCTAACATTTACATTAAGTCGGCATCGTTTCAAGTCATTGTGCTGCGAGCCACTAATACATATCGCGCTTATGATTATAGAATAAAATACATAATATTAAAAATTCTCTCGAAATATCCCAAATAACGCAACTGTACTTCTTTCTGAGACATTACCCGTAAGTTATGGTTGAGGAAGCGCCGCGCTTCGCATGCTAATACCAGGGGGGCCATATGGCACGCGCTCTATAGCACGCAAGACGCATGCGCCGAGGCCGTGAGAATCTACCAAGTTCTGAAATACAATATTCAAATACATATAAGCTCACTGGCTGCATGACTTCTGTCAGAAGAAGTACGTAACATTGCATATAATCAAGTGGACGAATACATCTCTTAATATCTTAAATTATAGAGATTTTTATTCAAGTCGTCAAGCAACAACAAAACTAAACCGTCTATAAAAAAATCTAAACACTTAAGTGTTTAAGCCGATTAAAAAGTGCGTGTTCGCATGGTCACATATTTTAAAAAATAAATAACAAGCGAAGGGCTTTTTTCGATGAATTGAAAGCGAGCAATGCGCATGAGCTCTCGGTGATAATCCGATAAGTTTGTTTTTTTTTTGCTCCAAAAATTAATTGACTAGATAGAGTAATCTGAATATAAGAGAGCAAGTGCGTGTGTGTGTGTGTGTGTGCGCTAGTTTTTATTAATACATATATAGAAATGAATGCGGTTATCACTGTGATTAAATCAATTATTTAAATTTGGTCGCGCGCATTGAATTACCCTCACGAGTTTAGGTTTATTTTTATATGTTGTGTGCTTATAAAGTATTGCGGATAAAACACAAACAGCCGTTTGACTTTCGTACATGCCGGAAGCACCGCGTCAAAACAACCCCTCTGACAGTGCAACGTTCACTTCCGGTACTTATGCACATTTATTCAATATTTAACCTGTGTTCGTGTGCCATTGATTTGAATTTTACTGGTCATTGTGCGTACCACGAGCGCACAGAGATAACAACTTTTTTTATATACACATTATTGAGATAATTTATTTTGAATTTGTGGTTTTTATGTAAGGTCACCCTTTCAAGCATGTGCCCTGTTCGCCGGGTCACCTGCACCTGTTGCAAGATTTTCGCGTTTACCTACAAAATTTGTCCGTTATTATATAGCTTATACGTAACAAAATAAGGGCACATTTACGTAATGACGGCAATTGCCTGATTTACAACCCAGCAGCGCCTGTGCGCACACACACCATTAATAACTGACCCTAAAAAAGTGGTGTGTTTATTTTTTGTTGTTCTATAAATGTTCTCGTTGAAGTCAGCACAACAAAAAAAAGTGAACGCTAAATCGAAGCAATAAAACACACATTAGTCGCTACGAGATATCTCTATTAATGAAGAATGCACCATTTTTTGTGTGTGTGCAGCTTTATATACGAAAGAGTTGCGTTTCCCTTTTTGCATCACACCCCGAGCTTGCGATTTATCATCGCTCAATTTCACGCTATATTGTCAACTATATTTGTAATTGTGGATATTATAGTAAGGCGACCCCGCAGATAATTTTTAAATGTTTTTGGCTCCGCTTCATTGCAGCCACACCGCCGCAACACCCCTATATTATTCAATTGAATATGTGATTTTCGCACTATGTACCTATATAACATTGTTCAATATGTATGTGTGTATGCGTGCGTGTGCAATGTGCAAAGTGCGTTTTATAATAGAGAGAGAACTCGTTGTGCAGACGAATGGATGACACGCGATATAACATGTATATTTATAATACAAAGGGGTGAAATTCAAATTAATAGCGTATGTGCAGACACACACACACACACACACACACGTAAGCTTGCAAGGAATATAGATTGTCATTTAGGATCAGTTTAATCCTTTTTTGTGTGTATGCCAACAAAAGTGTGGCTAATTCGTTTATTGACATGGACCATGTTTTTGTTGTGTGTGTTTACGAGGCCGGATTTTTTTTTTGGGTTTTATGTTAACGTATATGAATTAAGTGAATAAATGTTGTTTTTATAAATTATACAAAAAATTGATATATTTACTGGGTGTTTTTATGATAGTAGTTTTTTTTTACATTAATTAATCGTGAATTTTAGTTTACGAAAGTAATTAATTAAATGTATTTTGAATAGCAAAACTATTAATCAATATTTTAAGCATACAAAATGCATAAAGAAAAATAATTATTGGTTATTTGTAGGTCTGCTAGATTCCGAAAAAATAAATTGATTCAGTAAAAAAAAACAACAATTTTTCTCGATTTTTCGATTTTTTTGAATTACATAAGATTTTAATATCATATATTCTTTTTTAAGGTTCTATATATACAATAAGTTCTTTGGATTTGTTTATTATTTATTTATTTCAATTTGGAATATTTCTATTTTTGAAGTTAATGAAAAAAAAAATATAATAAAAAAATTGAAAGATTAATATTTATAATATTTAAAATAATCGAAACATTATTGGGGTTTCAGCTGGCGATTAGTTATTTGGTGCAAAATATCTACCCTCATAATTTCAGAAGATTTTGCAAGTAATATTTATTTTAACGACACTCAAATGTTTCGATTTTGTGACATGAAATTTTTGAATGTATTGTTGTGAAATGTGCGCGTAATAAAAAATAGAAAAAAACGATTTTCAAAAAAAGATAACTAATTTTACGATAATGCACAAGAAATTAAATACTAAAACTATAAAAGATAAAGGGTCCCACCGGGGTATCAAACGTATTGAAATGATAAAAACAAATTTCCCTTGGGCGATTATTACTTCTAGATTTTGGGTGTTTTTTCTTTACATTATTTAATTTAGGAATTCATTTTATTTATTTTGGTACTCAATTGTTTTTATCGGCACGCGTCATTTTTTTTTTTTTTTGGCATTCACATAATATTATACCCTATTTTTTAGATGCCCTTTTTGTCTAAATTGGCCTTGAAGAGGGGGTTTTGGTATGGTTGATAGGTAATTTAAATACATATAACATAAGAAGATGAATTAAATCCGACCAGATTATTATTTACATGCATCTTTATAATTTCAGAAATCAAAATAATAAAATAGTTTATTCCGCTTAAAAACACTTTAAAAACTGATTTTAAAGTTAATTTACAAATATAATAGGTGTGAAGCAGTATAAAATAAATTTAAATCCACTCAGCCGTTAATACTACTTGTAATACGAAAAAACTACTTGTAAAGGATTTTCCAATAGGGACGCTCGAACTTTGACAGCTCATTGCAGCCATGTTGTTTGAGTGACAGATGTCAAATGCAGTGT
>JANSTU010045889.1:0-10489 GCA_027564075.1 Bolitophila hybrida | reverse complement strand
AACATTGCGTACACCGGGGATCTCAACTCTGTTGATTGTTCCATAACGATCCTTAGGGTATTTATGTGGTCGATGCATGAATACCCTGTTCGGAACCCTGCTTGTTGGCGCCGCAGGGTTCTTTCGATATGGAACTGTACCCTCGCTAACATGTTTAAATGTTTTAGCATATCTTTTGAGAAGATCAATTTTAAATATGTTAGCCAGATCTTCTGAAATTATATTTAGGAAATACATCTGACTACGTTTTTTAATATAATATTTTCTTTTATTTTTAATTTTTCCGATTTGCAAATAAATAAGCTTAAACAAATTGATAGAAAATAACCGAAAGCTTTTATTTTCATAAAACAATATGATTTTTCTAATTATGAAGTTGAGTATCGCGATGAAAACATACCCAGATCGTTTTAAACTTCGCTTCTAAATACAGTGCAGTTGCATTATTATCTTAAATACCGAATTCAATGGAACATATTTATGTTAAGTCAATGGTGGATGTATATGTACCTAAATGCTTTCGAAAAAGAATTTAAAAAGATGATATACATATATTATTTACTAGGTGATTTGAGTGTGTGAGTGTTAAATGAAACACGGAAACGTTTTTTGATCAAAGTCGGTATTTTTTGTCAATCCCTTTTAGGTCGATATCGATTCTAGAGATTTTGTAACTTTGTACCCCGCCCGAAAAGTACTCGTTCGGAAGCTCTTCAAAATTCGGCTCAGTTATGAACTCTTCCAATCCATTATAATATAATTGATTAATAATAATAATCGATTAATTTAAAATAGTAAGTGATAGTGGTAGCAGTATAGCTGTGGTCTAGATTATAGTCTCTCAATCCGGGGCCGTGAGTTGAAAAAAAAAATATCATAAAAATGTTTATGTATTTGTGACTGAGGATGTTAATGTAGCACCCCTTGGCCAAGTTCGACATAATTACATCTATTAAAACCCGAAAATATCATGAAACCTCTGTATAAAAAGCTTGAAAAAAAGCCTTTCAGATGAGGCACAAAAATGTATATTTTATTTATTGTTTTTGTGAGCATTTTTCAGATTTATCTGATCAATCAAAAAGAAAAAGTTGAAGTTTGTGTGGGTATAGAATTTGAAGAGGTTTAAAGAGTACTGACTCACAATTATAAAAGTAAATTTTTTAGGGCCACGCTAAAAATGTAAAAAAATAGCCCAGTCTAGTCCCAAGAAGATTGATAAAATAGTTCAAAGTATTCCAACAAGAAATGAAGTGAAACATTATTCAAGTGATGACGCTCTTGTTTTGTTTATGGATTTAGGTTTAACATTAAACAAATACCATCTATCTACGAAAACATCTTCTTGAATTTTTATTTTACGTGCTTGAAGAGTCAATAGGTTTATGAAACACATTTTTAAAAAAACGATAGGAATACCGAAAGATTTGTTTTTAAATCCAACCCTTACTTCGAAAATAATAAAAGTTGATTATAATTATAATTAGAAGAAATACGAGAGTAAAACCGCAGATATATAAATTGAAAAGTATGGATACTGGAGAACAATGTCATCAACAGTACCTTATGTACTTCGTTATGGAGCTAATAAAATTAGACATTATATGTTACCATTTGGCGAGTTGTTACAGGAGGCACAATAAACCACAAATGCTGTAATATCGACTTTTAAGCCTATTAAACTAGTAAAGAGGCCATTTTGGATTTGTTTTGTAAAAAAAATTATACTAAGTATGATGAATTTTTACCGAATTTTACCTCCACTAAATCAATGATAAAGCAAAGTTATGAAGAAGATTATTTAAATTTTGAAATTGGAAGAGTTTCAGAATTATATGATAGCTATAAAATAAATGTACCTACTTATTTTATAATTAATAAATTTGGTAATTATTTATTTTTGTATTTAAAGTAACTGGAAAAAATATATTTAAAAAAAAACGGTGTTTACCACTGAAAAAAGTTGTTATGGCTTAAAATCAAGGCAAATATTTGCATGTCCGTGTAATAAGAAATATTTGCTTCAATTATTTGCTATCGTGTGTGCTAAACAAAAAATGAAGCAAATATTTGCGTCGTGTAATGTGGTAATTCGCTAGTACATAGCTTCGCCGCATAGCAAATATTTGCTTTGATATTTTCTTTGCTCATTCCGAATTTCGGTATGTACAAACATCAGAAAATAATTATAATTTTGGTTGTGAAATAATTGCACTGAGTACATATCAAAGAGATACTACGCTCCAAATATCCGCACATTAATTTTCAAATATAGCCGTCTCATAATGTCCTTTAATCCCTTTCTGGGACATAGTGACAGTGTGCGATGCCACACCGGATTCATTGAACCATTACGAGTTAACACGACTGGTCAGGTCATGCTAATCTGCAAGGAAAATTTCACCTATCATTGAAGTCACGAGCCAATCACGAGCCAATTCATTCAATTCATCAATTCATATCGAGTGAACAGTTATGTCATTTTTGAGCTGATTGTAGAATTAGGAAGAAATTACCTTCAAAAAGTCAGGCTGCAGAACTTTCTATATTGCGTTGCAAACTTCAAGTCGTTCACCATAGCATCCCAGTTCATTGCCACCAAATCGCGCATGAAAGGCGTCGCCGGCGTCGACAGCGTAAAGTGTCGCTTTCGACGACGGCGGCGACTATGAATCTCGTAATTTCCGATTATAAATTGTGAAGCATAGCCAAAAAGACAATGCATCCTCATTCTCATCTTTGGTTTTCGCTAATTATTGTTTTCACGGATATATCGGATTTTCGAGTGAAATATTGCAGTATAGCCAATAAAATAGAGGTATATGCTATGAAGTTTTTTTATAATACTTATTTGCTTCGTGTAATGGCAAAGTAAATATATTAGCTTCGGTGGCACATTCTGCGTTAAAGATGTTTTCCAATGATCGAATAACCGACGTGCAATATTTCAAAACGATCCGCCATGGCAAAATGTCAGAAGAATTCCAAGCTTATCGTCTTTGATAAATGTGCGATGGCTGACAAAAGTGAATTGGAGGAACTCGACTTTAAAAGACCTGCGGATATTTGGAAACGTTTTGGATCTGTTGGTCTGTGATTTCGAGATCAAGAACGAGCAATTCTGGCAGCGAAAAAAGGACGTCAAAGATCTGTACATCGATATGTACATGTACATGTTATAATCAAATCTTTGGCCAATTGCAATTGCCAACATTGCCGTTACGCAGCTGTAGAACAACTTGATTGTGTCAACGATTCTTATCGGAAAGTTCAGTGGCAATGATGTGCTCATTCCAGTTCAAGTGTGTCCAATTTCCATGTTTTTCACACGGCGAGTTGTACGTGTACGTGTTTGGAAAACCATCGTCGTTGTTTGTATGCGCTCCACACAACAGAACTAAGAACTGTGTCTATCGCCAAGCTATACAGGAAGGTAAGAAGGAAGGGAAGGATGACGGAAAGAATGAAGGGAAGGAGGGAGGGAATGAGGACGAGAAGCATGAAGAGCGTGGAAAAGATAGAGGGAGGAAGGGAATTAGTATCAAATAGTTGCTTCGTATAATGCATCCTTTAGTTCGAAAATGGCCTATGTCGGAAGTAATATTAGGATTTCCTGCATTATTTTTTTTTTTATTTTTGGTATTTTATTAATTTTTAAATATATGAGATTATTGTATACTAAAACTTTTTAAAGGTCTAAAATTACAAAATTTCGAGTGTGAATACAACAGATTATACTTTTTTAACTTTTCATCTGGGACATTAAAACTTCCGTCTACAGGAATAAACCTATAACACTTGGTCAGCAGAAGGCAAGCATCAATTTAGCCCTGGCGGAAAATCAGCCCGATTTAGTATAAGCGGATCGACCATAACAAAATAAGCCGTACAGGCCATTTAATGCGGGGGTATATGGTTTTAAAGACGAAAAAAGGCATATTTTCATAATGTTTTTCTGAAGATATAAATAATGTTGTTTTATTTATACCAGTACACGTTATAGTATAACATATGAAATATCTTTGGAATACATTTTAATTAAAAATATCAATAAATAAGTCCGTGACAGCGGAATAGCAACGAAAAAAGTGCTTATGCGGTGAACTTCATAACTCGTTTCATCTTAAACAAAAAATCGAAATGCTTTTAAAAGGAGATATTTATCTACATGTAGTCAGAGAGAGTTTTTAGACTTTTTTTAATTTTTGGCAGCATTTGAAAGTGAAAAACACGATTTTTGAAATAATGGTAAAAAAACACTTACCTGTTGATTTATGTGTTGAAAGTGTTTAAATTTTCAATATTAAGGATCAATCAAGTATAATTTTAGTTATACTGTTTACAAACTTCAAAAATGAAGTTTGCAAATCGATATAAAGCTTTTTATGCTCAAAAATCCAAAATTATTCTGTATTTACGCTCAAAATTTTGACACAATTCTCTCGACATGTTGTTCATTCAGAAAAATATTAAGAAAAGTTTTAAAAGCTTATCCCTACTTCTTAATTTATATTATCATTATAAATGGCATTGAATTAAATTTAAAACGCAATAAAGATTTCCATAATTTTTCACTCAGAATACTTTTAATCTATTTCAAAGTGGTTGTTTAAAGTTATCTCTACACAGTTCTACATAAAAGATGATTTAAATTTATCATGTTTAATATTTGAACATATTTTTCATACATACAAATCTTTAATTCTAGCATTTAATAATACTATTCATCTGCTGTTATAATTATATTCAATAAATAGCCAATTTTAACTATTTTCTATTTTCTTTCGTTTTTCCTGTTAAATACAATTGATTTTATGATTGTATTACATACATTTTTGATGCACGATTGCATAATAAACGATGGTTTATATCGGAAATATCGTATTTGTATCTAACACAAATGTCTACTAAAATCTAAAATCCGCTCATTGTCTCAGTTTGAATGTTGACAATTCTTTGCAACTGCATTGTCTAAGCCAATACAATCTAAAAATAAAATACGCTGTTGCAAAAAATCAACCTTGACCACGAGCCATTTTATGTTTGCCAATAAATATTAAATATTGTTACCTCTAATTAAATACAAAGTATCGTATATACTGTGCGATCGCTCTGTGAAAATCCATCGGAATAATAGACTTTCTATAACTGTGGCTTGACATCGGAATAATGCAATTTTTGTTTTTATTTTCTTATATACATATGTATATATTACGGTTTCATAAATCACAGTGTTGCAACAAATCCATATTTTAACATTATAAATCTGACCGTGAATTCTAAAGTCACTCGTGCAGTTTTACAACTAAATGCCTACACTTGACAATATTTTACTCTCGCTGTATATACATATGCCAGAGAAAAATCCGAAAAAAAATATATAATCATTGATCAGTCGGGCTAGAAACAAGACAACGAATCAGTGTAAGGTGATTTTGAGATCTATTTGAGAGTCTATTTGTCGTGTACAAAATCATGTATATACTTATATGTCTATATGTCTGTATGTCGCAGATCTAGACCACAGGTGAAATATGGAGGCGAAATGTGTCACGCCACGACTGCACCCGTTGTCGTCTTAGAACACTGAAATTATACAGTGCACGTGCACACTTTGGGATCTCAAGTGAGAAAGAGAGAATGCAACTTACATAGACTAATTAATTGAATTTAGTCTCGAATGCATTTATTTTCATTCAACTAAATTAGCTTATGTATAGACATACACATACACAGAAACAATACCTCGTGAACACATTTTATACAGAGACTATTAATATATTAATGTATGTATGTATAAGTGTACTTATTATAGTATAGTGAACCGGCACGTATTGTTATAGAACATACCTGTTGTCACTGGTACTATATTTATATATAAATTCACATATGCAATTCTATTTTTTTATACTGATGCAGTTTTTTTTGTAGTCTTATTTATGTATATAAGCTTTGTACTTGTATTTGTATATACAAACACTTATGTATAAAAATACACAGATCTAAAGAAAATAAAAAAAATCTCGCTGCTGTTCTGGCGGCCGGCGGCGGCGTGTTTTAGCGTAGGGTAGGGATTTCGCTTTTCTGCGCGCTCAAAGTGTATATATAGACGGACGGATTGCACTTAGGTTTCACAATTGTACATTAATTTATACTGTTTTATCTGCGGGATATCAGATATATAGAGTGTGCACGGGGTTATAATTTAGTGATATTCGTGAGTGTTTATTAAGTGTCTTGAAAAATTTTGCCAATCATTGTGAATTTGCAAGATCACCACTGAAAAGGATTGCCCGATAAAAGAGTAAATTATGATTTTTTTTGTTTAAAAATATTTTTTAAAAGCAGCTTGCATAATTTGGTTAACAAATATTTAGAAATTAGAGCCGTTTGTTCTGTGATTAGTGAAAACATGATTTAAGAAAATATTATTATTCAAAATATTTTGTCAATGGAAAATTGTAAAAAAAATAATAGAATCATCAGTTTTTTTTTAATAAATGCACAGAGTTGTTTAAGATCCATGTTAAATGATT
This sequence comes from Bolitophila hybrida, assembly GCA_027564075.1. Classification (NCBI taxonomy): domain Eukaryota; kingdom Metazoa; phylum Arthropoda; class Insecta; order Diptera; family Mycetophilidae; genus Bolitophila; species Bolitophila hybrida. The sequence continues at coordinate 3,953 of JANSTU010045889.1, read as the reverse complement.
TAACTTGTGGGTTTTTTGGAATTTAATCTGAGATTCCTCACAGCTCTTTGAATAATTTATTTAATTTTTAATTATTAATATGATGATTATTTATTCTACCATCTGGAATATACTTTATTTTTAATGTACGTCGTGCATATTGTTATATAACATATTGTAGACTGGAATTGTGCTATTTTATAATTAATATAATTTACATATTATATAATTGTGTCCGGATCTAAATGTGTAGTATCTACATATAGTGTATGAATTTTTATAAATGAATTAGGGGTATTCAGATTTTTTTTCCATTTATAACAGAGACTCTTTTGTATTTGTTTTTGATTTTGTATATAAAAATATAGAGAAAAAAAGGAAAAGTATAGAAAAATATATCGGAGATATTGTACAAATGAAAAAGATTTATCTTGAAAGTCGACGTGACAGATTATGCAGAAAGTGTTCTACTTTATTTTTGATGATAAAATTTCAAAGGAAACGGGGAGGTTATTAAGAAATAATATATATATATACAAGAAATTAATATATTTAATTAATTTATGATTTACAGTATACAATACGATTTTTGAAATCTACACATTTCTAATGGATTTGGACTTTCTAATGACGGAACTTATGTAGTCTCATTTATCAAAAATATTTATTTTTGAAATGTTGTGTTAATAATTTACTTTTATTTAATTTTACAAACAATTTTATAAAACATATTTATCTGTTCAAACTATTTGCATTTTATTTTAAAGTTGTTTTTTGTGGTTTTTATTTTTAAATTCAGTTCTGTTAGGTAACTGTTTTATAAATCTTAAAAATTAGTTCCCTTCGAGTCGATAAAACGTTGACAGCGATTCATACGTTATTGGAATGAGTTCGCATCACGGCCGCCTTTATTTTGTCTACATCTTCCTTTCAGGTGCGTTTTTAGTTTCGGGAATACGAAAATGTCGCACGTAGACAAATCAGGTGAATACGGTGGGTGGCCAATAACTGGTACATGTTTTTCTGCCTAATAATCGCGCACACGAATGGCATTGTTGGCGTGTGCATTGTCATGCAACTAACGAACTTTTCTCGGTCTGGCCTAGTAAATATATGCTTAAAAATGTATACACAATTAAAAGCGCTTTTTTATTTAAACACAAAGTAATTAATTGAAGAATTAGTGTGAATGTTTTCATTATTTATATATATATGTTAGATTTATAAGTATTTACTGTTTCTGTATTTTTGTTGTTTTTACTGTATTTTTTATTAAACTTGAGCGCCCTCTAACCCGTAAGTGTTTTTTTCTCCCAAAATATTTTATTGTGTATGGTTTGCAAAATAAAAAAGGTTCAACTTTAGAAGACCAGAAATGACCTGCGTCATAAATAAACTGTATAGTAAATGCGACCACTTTTTTTTTCTATTCTTATATTTTTATCATAATTGGTGAAAATGAGGGTAACCTTTTTAAGTTTTTCAATGGAATTATTGCATACTACTAATACTATATTCTCAAAAAAGATTTATATTTTATCAAACATATATTTTGTGTACGACGCATTTATTAAAAGTGTTTATCGTTTGTGGAGCAAAGTAAACAATTGGTGTCAGAAATATACATACACATTTGTTATTTTTATCTAAATATATAAGATAAAACATACAAACTTTTGTTTTATAATTAAAATAAGAGGAATAACTTTTTTTTTAAAACAAATCTATATAATTTTCCTTTTAAAATATTGTAGAATATGATGACTCGTTTATGTTTTTGTTAGTTTCACACACACTGTGCATTTTTTCACATTTTTTGCTACTCAAATGAAGCAACTTGTTTGGAACGCACCCTCTGTTTTTATACACAATACATTGGAAGTGCGTTCTAAAATAGTAGCTTCATATGTCTAAAGCAAGCACAGTAAATACAAGTAAGCACAGACTCGGTACCCAACATATTTTACATATTTTGCAGAACTTTGCTAAACTTTTTTGTTAAATTACTCACTTCAATATACGAGTACTATATATCACATGCGACATTAGTAAATTTACAGGAGGAAACGTAATTATTACCGATCACGTAAATCTCTCATTGTGTCCTGTAATCCCATGTGAGACATAGGGCCAGTGTGATGTCGCACACCGGATTCATTGATCATTACGGGTTCACACGACTGGTCAAGTCATGCTAATGCTGTTTGTGCTGAGCTACTCCTATTGGAGTAAACAAACAAACGTGATCCTTGTGATATACGACAATATTTAGAAACATTTCCATTCATTCAACTTATGTCGTGGTTAACTTAAGGAAATGAGATTTTTGTATCATCAACCGGATTTCTTCCGATGCCCATGTCGAGCAACTTATTTGAAAATAATATTGCCGATTGGTCGTTTCGCAATGCGACTCGCATTAAGATGACTGGTAGAACGGATAACAAACGGCCATCAGTACTAATGCATTTGCAAAGATGCACTCTGAATTGTTCCGTCTTTTAAAGTACAACCGAGTGCCTCTAATGGAATTCTGCAGACATTTTGCCATGACATATCGTTATGAAATTTTGCACGTCGGTTCTTGAGATTGTTTGTAAATTGAGTGGCAGCTTTATTGCAGAACGAGAATGAATTCTTACGGCCTCAGCGATTTGACTGAGTGCGCTAATCGATGGGTGAGGGTTTCCTGCTACTCTTTGGGTTTCCTGTTGTTTTTTTTTACATACAAACCTTGACCTAACAATTGCGAACACAAAAACAACAAAAACTAGTCACATCGGTGCAGCCCTTTTTACGTATCTACTTTTATCTTTTTAAATAATGTTTCATTTGTACTATACTTCCAGATAATATATAAATTGTAAAAAAAGAATAAAACATAACAAAAAACATGCAATGATATCATTCTTAACTAAGCAGAATATCGGTCTTATTATGTTGTTTACATTCACTAACACTAAAATAACTAGGTACAATACGAGAAATGCAGTAAACATGCATTATTTAATAATAATTAGCAATTGTATTATTAAATTAAATACCAACCATAAACGATGACATTCATCTTTATATTTATATATGAATATGACCTTGATTCTTTTAGAAAAACAGATTGCCCAAGTAATCCAAAATACTGATTATATGATTTGCATTAGAACAACGAAAACGAACTGTATTTTTAAATACATAGAGTAGGTATCTATAATGTATAATATAATTACCTACATTACAATCAAGCATGTGTATAATTTGTAATGTATTTTATTTGGTTGGAACATTATTAGGTGACTGCCAACATTCAGTCCGAATAAAGGCTAATTATCTATTAATAAGATATACATACCAGATTATGATCAAATAACGAAGCTAGAAAAAACGACTTGCACTGTAAAGCTCTCTTTCAAAACTCTTTGATATGTTTACTTTAAAAAATAGTTTTTTATTTTATTATAGATAATGTCTAATTTAAAAAAAATCCTGATCGCAATCAATAAATGAGATATTAGATCCATAATTAAGGTAGCGTTATAAATGTCTGCTAGGATTTACGAGTATATAGAGCAAAGACCAGACCAATAACCTTTTAAATAAAATAAGGCCGACCAAGATTTTTAAAAGGACAAAAAAGTAAATTAAATTGCCAGATTTATTATATAGATATGTGTTTTTTATGAAAATACAATAACAAAAAAAAAAAATTAACATGGAGAAATTTGATACTTTATTTAATTTATTATAATTTCTTTATTTTGTCATAAATTGTCTTCAACAGAGAAGCTTTTTTGTTTTCATTGTAAAGGTGCCATTCATATTGATAATATTTATTTTTAAATTTCAATTTTGACAAAAAATATAAGTTTTGACGTATTTTTATTTATTGATTATAGCGTCCTACCAACTTTTCGATACCACTCTTGTAGAAGTCCTTCGGTTTGGCCTCAAAATAGGCTTCAGTTTCGGTGATCACCTCT
>JANSTU010045878.1:0-10489 GCA_027564075.1 Bolitophila hybrida | reverse complement strand
AAAAATATGCGCATTTGCCCTGCAAAGTTGTTAGAGTCGCGTCAGGGCAAATGAAGACTCCTAACCATCGGGGATGTGTTGTGAGTGTTAGAGCACAGTAGCTCCCTCCAATAGGAGTTGCACAGCACAAAACAGCACATTAGCATGACCTGAACACTCGTGTGAACCCGTAATGGTCACTGAAGCCGGTGTGCGGCATCGCACACTGGCCCTATGTCCCACAAGGGATTACAGGATCCAATGAGAAGAATACTGGCATATCAACGGAACGTTTTTCAAATGTGTAGCTCATAAATCAAACTGAGGCGTACTTAGAAAAGTTAGAAAATCGCTGTGTGAAAATATTTTCTTATTTTCACTCAACTTATCAAATTACCTAATAGATAATACACTTGACTTGAGACTTTGGTATATTTTCTAAGACCGAAGAAGTTTGTGAAGATCAAAAAATCACCACCTTCTGATTTCGTCTTCTTGCCGCTTCCATTAACCTGTGAAGCTGATATATCGTTAACATATGACGACGACTACTTCGAAACTGTATCTGTTTTTCAGTTTCGTTTATCGTATATCTTTCTTCATCTGACAGAACGGTAAAAGCTACTTAATATTTTTAAAACCTACTCTTCTTTTTCCTTACGAATTAGTTTTCGCTTTAACTCTAAATAATAAAATACGCATTTCTATAACTACTCATAATAATAAAATAAATAATAAAATACACATATTTATAACAACTCACCACGTAACTTGCTAGCCGATTTCAAAATTAAATTGATCGCTTCCAGTGACTTTTGAATCTCTAGAAAACTTTGCTGCCTGATAGTGTAACAACTTAGAATATCTTCAGTTAGTTTATTCATGTCAGAATACAGAGTAGTAAGACTGTCCCTAAAATTGAAGAAATCCAACAAACTGTATATGTTTCTACTTAAATCACCATGAACTTACTGATTGTACAGTCGTGCATCTTCAATGCGCACAATCAAGCTCTTTGCAATATTTTTCTTCTGGGACAAATCGAGAGTGAGGTTCGTATAGGACGCCTGAAATCCATCGATTTTCCTAAACAGTGTGCTGATCTCTTCTTCCACATTTGGAAAATGTGCTTCCGTCTGCAAAGAGCGAACTAAGTTATGGTTTTGTTCGAAGATTCTAAGCAAATGATAAATAACCTGTAAATTCTCCATATTTAAAAAAGTGGCCAATGACTGTATGAGATTACCGGCCAGCTCGATGTTCTCTGTGATCAGTTTGATTGTGTTACCACTTTTGAAATGCAGTGATACGTCGCTCTTGTTATACATGCTGGTAAGGTTCAAACAGAAGTCCTCCACATTCTCAACGGTGTCTGGTTCCAGATCAGTTTCCAATAGAAAGTTCTTTTTTATAAATAGTTATATATTTTTATGAAAATGAGAAAACAGCTCAAATCGTATATATACCTGATTTATCCATAGGCAAATCCGCTGGAATCGCTCGTTAATCTTGAAACTAACGTACGATTGATTCGTTATTACCGGTATCACTGGAATTATAATTAAAGTATTAATAATCGTAGTACTAAATTAAGTTTTTATAGATTTACTTGTATTATATGATTTTTCCGTCAAATTGTGTTTGACCGCATACATAGAAAATTTTGGCAGCTGTCTCGTCAATTCAAACACATGAAACTGCTGACTGTCTTCATTGCCAACTAGTGCCTGATGATAACATCTTAATTAATGACAAAAACATAATATAGCATAAATGCAAATTACCTTTATGTTAACATCGTAGCAAATGTCTTTAGGAATTTTCAGTGGCACAATAACACGTGATACACCTTTCTGGCACGGATACGCAATAAATGTTTCCGAATCGAATATACCTTCCGAGAAGATCAGTACGGCTCGGATTACCGTCGTATTATTTGTGCTGATCCTTATTTCAATATGTGGCTGTAATTGTGTTGTTAAACCAATTAGCAAAACATTAAAATAGTTTAACGTAATTTGTTTACATTCTCTAGATCATCAATATTTGTATAGATACCAATCTGCAGTCGAGTATTCGCTGGAATCATACCAACATTATCTGGCAAAGCAACAGCCACGCGATCGTCATCCAAAGATATTTTCTCCTTGTTATACTTAAAGTTACTCTCGTAGTGGGCCAGCTCAGACATGAGATTTTTCTTGGCCATCAACAAAGTGGCTAGCTGCTCCTGATCCACAGATTTAATTCCACACATGTTTATTTTGGACTTTTCGTAGCCGCGCACCTCACCGTTTGTTGTACACAGTATTAAGTCAAGAGCTCCGTTACCACGGTAGTCAGCCTGACCAACAGATGTGATTGATTGGCTAAATGTGAGCTTAAATAAGATGTCACCGGTTACAGAGTCACGTACATCAACTTTTCCATTTTCCCATCCAACGATTAGCTGATTCTTTCCCGAGCCAAGCAGATCATAGCTAGCCAAAGTTGTGCCCTTATTTTTGGACTGAAAAAGTTATTTTATTATTTTTTTCCGTACTGACCTCTTTCAGTAAATGTATTAACCTTTATTCGCCACAATCTAATATTTTCTTCATACACGCCCAGGGTACCGTCTTTCAACGTATAAGCCAGAGAACATCCCTTTTCTGAAAATGTTATCATCCGTAAAATGTATGTTATAAATATACTAAACATTCAAAATACCAATTTGGCATATTCTTTGAATTGCAGTATTTTCGGTAAGTTCATACACTAGATTGTCGTCCTTGTAAATAAGAATACTCCCCGAATCCGTGCCAGCGACCAGCTACAAATATATATATACATATATATTAATACGATAGTTTTAAATTATACCTCATTTCTGCCGTCTTTGTTTATATCGATAAGGGCTAGTGTAGTCACCGATCCACTGGTGACAATCCAGAATGCCTCTTTGCCGGTTTCATCGAATCCCCGCAAACTGTCTGAAATATATGATATGTTCATTAAATGTATATAAAATACTTTGGATGTAGTCGTTGTATTTTCTTACCTAGCCCACCCAAAATAACCAGCGGTACTGCGTGAGAGGCAAACATTCCAATGATAATCGTCGTTATACCCTCCTTGACATTATTATAAAATAAATCTGTATTATTATCCACATTGTAAGCTAATAAAAAGAAAAGTATTATTTTACATCTTTATATAGACACTAAACAATAAAAATTTACCCAATACATGCGTAGGACTGCCGATCACCAGAATTTCTTTTGAGTCCGTCAGGGAAATACAACCTGTTTCGATTGCTGAAATTTCCTGATTAAAGTTCAACATGGCAATATCATAGTTTGTCTCTGACCACGAAATCCGATTATTTGCAGTTCCGATTTTCTTGTGCGGACTGTGTATAATCACTTTGTCCGTGCTTGTGGCAGCCGTCAGACACACATGGATGCCATCGAATTTACCGAATTTCAAGTGACCCACGATTGTTTGATTAAGTCGAAAGGAGAACACAGGATTTATAGAAAAAGTCATTGTGTTTGTAAACTTCAGAACAAGTGGTGCCTTATTAGGAATCTACAAAAATATAATAAGCAAGGAATTCTATCGTTGTGTTAAATATATATGCGGTACTGTTTTGGGAACGAATGGTTACTATAGTGATCAGACAAACTGTACGCTACGTTGTGTTTCACTTTTGTAACCTTAGCGATTAATCAGTGGCATAATGGGGAGTTTTCATACGTTCATATTCATATTCTCTTACGTAAGGACTGCTATGAATTGAGGCGTCGTATCTGAAAATGTATACGCATAGCAGCTCTTACGTAAGAGAATGTCTTACGCTGTTTTACGTTGGTTGTGGTTGAAACCATTTAAATAAAATATTATAATTCAAAATAAAAAAATAAATAATAAAATAAAAACATATACAGTTAGTCACTTTAATATTCGGACACATGCAAAAATATTAAAAATGTACTTTTAAATTTTTTTTTTAAACATAATTGCATGTTTCTTTGAATAACGTTTCTGAGATGATAATTTAGGTAATAAAAAAAATTGTAGAACAACAATCAAAACTCTTTACAAAAAACACCCCAATTTAATATTTGGACAACATAATTAAGTTGCACATAATATGGTCGAAAAAAGTATTGTATTAGCACAATTTTCACATTATTTAATTTACAATGAGCTATAAAAAACCTTCGAACAAAGGTAACTAGTAGGTTTCAATTATGAGATTTTTAATGGAAAAGTCGACCACGTAGAAACTGTCCGAAGAGCTATTCAAGAATGTGGATACAATGGAGGAATAGCCAGGAAAAAACAGCTGTTTGTTAAATGACATAAATAAGAAAAAAAGAATAAACTTTGCAATACTACACCAAACCAAAGATGATTTCTTTTGGGACGGTGTCATTTTTTCGGACGAAAGCATATTTAAGATTTTTGGAAGTGATGGCAGGTTTAATGTATGGAGAGAAAACCAAATGAAGAATTGAAAATTCAAAATTTATGGCCGACAGTGAAACATGGTGGCGGTTCGTTATGGTTTGGGGTTGTATTTCTTCTTCGGATGTTGGAAATTTGTTTTTATGTTATAGAAGCAAATATGGACAAACATTGTTAAGGGACAATTTAAATCTAAGTGCTGAAAAACTAGGAATTATGATTCGTTTTCATTTTTATCAAGATAACGATCCAAAACATAAATCCTACTTATACGTGAATGGCTGCTTTATGTTATAATTGTCAAAAAGTTATAGATACGCCATATGGTTCTTTTCATAGTTTCGTGTTCATAATATGTACACATTAACCGCTCATCATATACAATATTATGACTTTTAACTCATGCCGAGAAAAGTCTGGTAACTTGTCAGAAAAGAAGACAAATCTCCAGTGAAAGCGTCTCAAAAGACAAGCCATGGATTCGGAGAAAGAACAAATGTTGGTTAAAATAAATAAATTATTGGCACACAACCAGTTGCCTTCTCTAAAAATCTATTTCTCAAGTTGTACATAGGTTTCATGGTAATTTCGTATTTTACTAGATGTGTTGCAATTACGATCGAAAATCCTTTCTATGGATCACGACGAGTCCGTTAAAATACTCAGTCACAATTACACAAAGGACCTGTTACTTCATAGATATATTTATAGTACACGGGCATCTTCATTGGTAAATCTAATATGTTTCCCTGTTACTGCATTCACATGAATTGCTGAATTTCATCAGTACCTTTATCTTACGGTCCCATGGGTTTGAGAGTCAATAACCTAGATAGACAACTGCTCCACCGCTACCAAATGTGGGTTACCATACATAAACTTATGGATAAAGTTAGTGAGGTGGTAGCCAAGCTTTACTTCATTGCCCGTAGTAATTTAGATTTACACCAATTTACTCCATTTTCGATACCCCCAGCAAAGACCTTCTACCACCAAACAACCATTTATAACCGTCACGAAGCAAGCATACAAATTAGCTCCAAACGAAACGAAACCAACACTAATCAAACACAACCAACGCTAATCATTGCCTACGGGATGAAAACCAAGAGTTCCAGGCTCGGTGTACGCGAAGTTCCAGCTCAAAAGAATGTGTCGTTCAAATTCGTGAATGCCACATGCTCACGTGTGATCATGAACTCACTGGAGGATTTTTGGAAAACGCCTCAGTTTATCAAAATCTTACAGATTGATTCCCAAATATATATTGAGTCAACCATTTTACAACAGAGACAGGCGACAGAAACGCAAAGCGTGTGCTAAACTTATGGTACATCTAATATGAATATAGTTGACATAGGTCGTGTAGTTGAACAAATGACCGAGCTAATGACGTTCACCATTGAAGAACATCTCCCAAAAGTTGAAATCCGAAGAATTACATAGGTACCGCCTTTTACAAGAAAATAATATACTCAAACGACAATTGCAGATAAACCACTACAACCGCACATCAACTGAGGGGCGTTACGAAGATCGTTGAGGACCAACAACCACACTTCAAAGTGCACCAAAAAGATTTCTAGAACATACAGGAAATCGCATATCTCTGCGCTAACACATCCATGAAATAACACTTTGTGCAAATCTAATGTTTTATTCGAAATGAGTGATTTATTATTTAAAAAATCTACTTACAGCATTCTTTTAAATACAAATGTAATTTGCCCTACACATTTTTTTCTTTTGACAAAATTGCTCGTAAAATGTCATTATTTTGCCCATACAGTTTATTGAATCTGAATTTTAGTGCAAAAAACCCTGGGAATTGTAAATATTAGCCAAAAAGAGGCAATTTTGTCCTAAATCTCGTGTAAACAATAAGAAAATAGTGCATTTATTGAATTGTTCTAGAAACTTTATTAATTCCAATAAAATAAACACTTAAAATAATTGATAAAATTTCTTAAAATGATTTTGAAAATTAAACCTGCACCTGTTGGTGTCGTTAAGTCCTGCGATAATGGGAGACATATTCAATAATTTTTTCAAGAAAATAATAGTTTTAGATGTTTATTATAAAAGTAAAGTAAGTATAATAATACATACTTTTATTTGAAAAAAACAGAGGTAGTACTGTTTTGTACAACATTCAAATATAATTAGTTCATAAAGTCGGCAAAATTAGGATCGTCGTAAGAGGGCACCGAATTGGCGTTTGGCACTCGAATTCCGCCCATATGTTGATTTCCGATACCACCTGGATTCTGCATGCCCATAGTGGGTCGAAATTGATTGTTGGGCGTCTGATGCTGTTGCTGTAATAAGTGTCGCAGGCCAGGATTGTTGTTAGGCATGCCCGGTCTTATCATGCGCTGTTGGTTTAGCAACTGATTCGGCTGCTGCTGTTGCTGGCCAATGTTCATGTTGGCGGCGTTGCGTTGCTGCAACTGAAGCTGCTGTTGTTGTTGTTGCTGTTGTAAAAGTGCCATCTTGTACTCCTGCTGTTGAGATGACATTTGCATGCCGTTGTCAGGTTGCATCTGCTGTTGTTGCTGCTGCTGCTGCTGCTGTTGTTGTTGTTGCTGTACTGTCATCTGTCCATACACATCAAAATTCTTGAACATTGGATCAGACTGTAAGTTGGGCTCAAGTTTGACCTAAATAAATAAATTACTGTTATTTTCAAATTATTTCAGATGTATTTATCATTATTAACCTGATTGCCTGCTGGACCAGCCTGCATATTATTTCCCACTTGAATAGGACCTTGCTGCTGATTTACCGGCAAATTATTACCGGCTATATTCCCCTGCTGGTTCTATAGATTATAAATTCAATAAAAATATGAATGTAAACTGATATAAAATTTACCTGTCCTGGGCGCGAGATTCCTTGCTTCTGTTGAATAACTTTGCGAAGTCTATCGACAAAACCGCTTTGGTTGTTTGGTACAAAACCCAGAAAAGCTTTCTTTTCAGCCGTGTACAATAAAATTAAAACCTTCACGTCGCACATAGGTGCTCCTTGGGCCTGTGTAAAGTGTACGCAACCAGCCTGATGAAAAAATAATTAAAATAAATGGAATCTTTATAAAATAAAAATCTTACAAATCCCGAGCTCATCACTTTCGATAGCGCCTCAAGCGCTTCACAGGGATTAGGATGAAATACCACTGTCTTTGAGTCTTTTAGATATTGACCGCCAATGTTACCGACCAGCTGCTTGGGCATCAGCTGCATGATGAGCCGAGATGGCCAGTTGTCAGCCTTGCTGTAAATTAATTTATAGTTTAAGAAAAATATTAAATTTTATCCGCAAAAAACTAACAGTTCTGGTTCGCCATCTTTACTGTTTGCCGTTACGTGACAAGGCACCTGTCGTGTGACCTTAGGCTGGTCACCACCTGTTTTAGCCTTTTCAATCCATTCAAGTACACCAGACCAAATTTTCTCCCGTGCCGTTGCTGAACCAGCTGCTTGGTTCTGCTGTTGAGGAGGTTGTTGTTGTTGTTGCTGCTGCTGTTGTTGCTGTTGTTGTTGTTGTTGTTGCTGCTGCTGTTGTAATTGTTGCTGTTGTTGAACTAAAATGATAGGATATTAAAATTTTATAAAGTGATAGTATTTCAAATGAATCTCACCGTTATTGGGCATCGCATTGAGCTGATTGTTCATTTGCTGTTGCTGCATGTTTATCAACTGGAACCGCATGTTTTGTTGTTGTTGCTGCTGCTGCTGCTGTTGTTGCTGCTGTTGCTGTTGTTGTGGGATCACGTTTTGAGGTCCTGGAAATCAAATACAAAAATTATAGATATAAATAATAGTTGATAGTTTTTTATAATCCAAACCTCCTTGAGAATTCGGTGGTGTCGAGAGCTGAGTAATCAATGCTGAATTTGAGGTGGGACTAGGTTGCTGGTTGATACCTTGCGGTCCAGATCCGGCGTTTGACATGAATGGTCTCTGCTGCTGAGCCACTAACCATCGGTTAGGTTGCTGTGCCATGGGATTGTTGTAACCCATGACATTGTTCTGCTGCTGCTGCTGTTGTTGTTGGTTTTGGTAAACGGGATTTATTGGTTGCTGCTGCTGTTGTTGTTGTTGATGCTGAAGCTGCTGCTGCTGTTGTTGTTGCATACCAACCTGTTGTGGTTGCTGTATGCCTACTTGCGGTAACATTGGACCACGATTAATTCCCGGTAGCAAATTAGACTGATTCGGGTTTGAAATTCCCATATGCTGGGAGTCAATCGGCATCTGGCCTGCTCCCTGGACAGCATTTGGCAACGGACTAGGCATATTCAAAATCGGATGATTTGCCGTGACTGCCGCTGACGTCACTGGACTAATCGGTCGTTCTTTCAAGCTATACCCCTTCAATAAAACAAGGTGTCGTGGGTCCTTGGAGTAGTTCTTATTTGCCAGTGATGATAGATCCCCGTCGGCCATTTCAAATAGCTTGAATAAAACTGGTATTTTACGTGGTGACAAAATGGACAAATTAACGTTTTTTTCCTGGAATACGGCCGCCATTTGTTCGGCAGTTTTGTTGTCGTACTGCCAGCATTCCATGACAGGCATTGAGTAGTATGCACTATTGCAAACCAAAATACAGTGTTTCTGAACCTGTACCTGAAAGCGCTCTTCTCGTTTCTCATTCATATCATCGAAGCATACCAGCGCAGTGGCCATACCCTCTGCTAAATTTGCATAAGATTCACTCTTACCACCAGTCAATCTAGAAAAAACACATTAAAATTATAAGTAGAAATCAGTAAATTACTGTTTTTTATTATTTACTCAAGCTTGTCGATTACATTCAATACTTTCTGTGGGCTTACAAATGGACCGTAAGTCACGCAAGATGTTCCGGGCATACTTTGGGCGGTCTTGTAAACAACCACACCGTACATCAGGCTGTTTGCCTCCGTAAAGTACTCAAGCGTCGGAATTATATAGTTCATTTTTATGTCCATTAGATACGCTCCATTAATGGCGGTGCCCTCGATCAGGAATATAACGTTCGAACACAGGTCGAACTCGCCGGTGGAGACCATGACTTTCGTTTATCTGTTTAGCTTCGGATTTAGTGGGAATATCCTATTTAGTTAAATCCTGTATGTTTATGTACACACAATTTTTTGTGGGCATTCTGTATTTTATTTCTTGTCAAGTTGTATGTGTCAAATGTCAAAAAACAAAACAGTGACTGAATTCGACGGTTTGTGTCTTGGATATTACAAAAACCATTGAAATATTATTATATAGAACGATCACGTTCATACAAAATACCACTGATACACACAGATAGCTGATTGTGCATATAACATGAAGAGTTTTCAATCACATATGAAACTGACAATTACATTTGAAACTATAGTCTTATAGTATAGTATTCCTCGCAAAATTCGAATGTGTGTGTTTTGTATGTTTACGTCATATTTTTCACAGATGCTTACCATACATACACATACCACCCCGTAAACTGCTGTATCAAACCCAAAACATGCATACAAAAAAGTAGCGATGAAAAGAGTATTTATTTTCGAGGTTATTTATTTATTTTTATTTTATGTTATTTTTATTATTATTGTTTTGAATATTGCCAAAAGAACGACAAAATTTTGAATCCATATAAATTTTGTCGTTCTTTTGGCAATATAAGACTTACATTGTAAGTATTCAGCAAGCAAGAAAATGCATATACGAATACATCAAATTAAAAAAAAATGTAGTATGTAAACTAAAAATACATATTATACAATTATTCGTTAATATTATATAAAAAAAAATAACGTAGATATAAATAATTGTTAGGAAAAATTAGATTTATACAGTAAAAAGACAATAATCTATTTAAATTATACATAAAAAAAAACAAAACAAATATGTAATAATACTACAAAATTTAATAATATTATCGACATATTGGTAGTCGCAAAAATATATAATTTATGTCTTTATAAAATTGTCAGTTTTTAAGTTTTCGAAAACATAATTATTACATATATTTTTGATGTGTAAACATCTATAGCGGGGCTGTGACCAGGGTAAAATCT
>JANSTU010045867.1:0-10489 GCA_027564075.1 Bolitophila hybrida | reverse complement strand
GGAGTTAGACGTATTTGCAATTCTACGACTTTGCCCAAAAGCAGGAACGTAACTCCTTTAATCCATGAAGTAGCGGAACGCCCCAAAGAAGAACATTTACAATTCTTTTTTATTTGTATTTTTAGTTCACGTTTTGGAAAAACTATGATTATTTGAAATTGTTTTTTTTTCGTTATGGCGCTATTGTTTTGAAGAATGTTCTTCATTTCTATTAAGGAAGTTGACTGGTTAATTATTTAAAATTGATACGAAAATAAGTAAGCATGTTTAATTTAATTTAATTTATTATTTATTTGTATCCTTCAAAGGTAGAAAAGCCTAATTCATAATGATATTTTTTTAATAATAATTTAACGAAATTACATTGAGATCTTCTTTCGATATGGAACTGTACCCTCGCTAAGATAACCTCCTCTGCCAGGATCTTGTAGACCACGGTCAGCAGACATATACCCCTTCAGTTATCGCAGCTGCCCAAGTCACCTTTCTTGGACAGCTTAACGAATTTATCTAAATTCCAAGCGTCAGGAATAGACTCGTCCCCCCATGCCGGTACTAGCATGGGGAAAAGGATCTCAGTTGAAAGTGACGGGTTCGTTTAGACGAGTTCTGATTACTGTTAACCTGAGCTGTCCTAGTTCGCAGTTCTCTGCAGAACCGTAGCTTGACCTTAGGGAATTTTAGTCTATCAACGTCTGCTCCGCGCCTGTTCCTCCCGTGAAGTAGACACTTTCGTCACCTTTTGGAGATGGCGAAGTGATCTATCTGGTTCTCCGTCTCGCCCTCAGGGGAGATCCATGAAACTTTGTTCAGGTCTTGTGGAGGAATAATGTCCCGGCGATTACCAATTGTCGAGTGTTGCACAGCTCGGCAAATAGGTTGCCGTTTTCATTCATTTCCTCCGGGCCGTGCTTTCCCATAACAACCTTTCGTTGTTCGACCCTATCTTGGCGTTTAAATCGCCAAGAGTGACAATTATGTCAACGCGGGGAATGGCTGTGAGGGTTGCCAAGAGTTCTTCGTAGAACTCCAGTTTTAACGTGAGGTCAGTGGCTCGGTAGGCGCGAAGCATTGGTCAAGCGTGACGTTACGTATCTTCGTTCTTAGCCTAGCTGTCATGATCTTCCCGAAACAGGGGACCAGGAAATAAAGCTAGCTTTGGCATCCGAGTCTAGCTCAGTCCAAGAACGTGCAGCTTCTCTCGTTCATGACTTGTTCCCGTCGCCCATCCGCAAACATAGTCCGATCGTTCCAAAATCCAACTCATGTCCGGTATTTGTAGCCATGGGTCGCCGACGGTTGGCGACCGAAACCAGTGGGTGAAAAATTTAATCATGACGAAGAAATGGATCCATATGCAGATAATGAAAACGATGATAACAATGATTTACGACCAGAAGACGTTACATTGTCCGATGTGAAAGACGATGCATTGATAGACATTTCTAAGGACCAATTCGACGAAGAGGATGATGATGCCTTAGATAGATGGCGAAAATTGGAACGAAATGGAACACAGATACAGCATCGACTAGTGGCATTCGTGGTCAAAATATTTTCGAATTGAGCAGAAGCAAGCCAGGTACATCGAAAAACATGCTTCACGATCAATTTACAATTTTCCGTTCGCTACACACAGAGGACATTTTACATATTTATTTATATTATTTATATATGATCGTTTTGCTGCGGTTCCGAAATTCATTCGTTATGACAACGTCAATTCGATGTAAATGTGAGTAATAAATAAATTAAACAAACATATCATAAAATAGCTAATATAGTAATATGTGTCCCTCGGGACCTTGTACCTTGTATAGTACCACCGGTACTACTATACTACTATACTACTAATTGGAGAAAATTGTTTTTTAAATTCCCAATTTGTATAGCATTAACAAAAAAATTATGAAAGGTACAAGTAGGTGGTGTGACGTAGGACAATACGTTTACAACTTCGGAGAAATTGAGAAAATTGAATTGTCTCATATAAATATGAAGGTTTATTCGTACCAAAAATATAATATAAATATACATATATATATATAATAATTACGCAACAGTATGTAAAATAGGGAACTAATAGTGGCGTGTTATCATAATTGTCTTATTCCATTAAAAACCTTAAATGCAATAGATTTTTTGCAGAATTATTATTAAAACGAGTTCTACCATTAAAAAAAGAGAGGGTAGACTGGATGTATTAGTTTGAGATTTTGACGGTGTGAAAAGGGTTTTAGAAACATTCAAGATTAAGTCATTATCATCACACCACTTTAATATAATATATTTCTTGTGGGCCTCGACTTAGTAACGTTAAGAAGAGCCGACTATAGACTTCAGGGAAGCCATATTGGTATTTATTGTTAAGATTAAATTCAGATAAAATGCTAATTGTAGAAATGATTCGGTACTATAACCCAATCATTTATGCACTTTTGGTAGTCTGACACCGGGATGCCGTGTGGTGACGCAAACGGTTCCGTATAGATCACTAATGATCCATTTTCGCTCAAATTAGACACAGATGTCAGTTAAAGATCTACCAACTAATCAACAAAACTAAATTAACAAAAAAATCGAAATATACCAATTTCACAATACATATGTATTATACAAACGGTTGTCATTTTCGAAATTACCTACTTCTGCACCTACCTCTTCAATATTTATCCCTTTTGATATACTTTAAAGATTTATATTTATAATTATTATTAACAATTAGAGTAAATGTCAACTTTGTTTACCAGTCAAATATAAATCAGCACAACTAGATACACATCGATATTATGGGCCAATTCAACTGATATTGAGTAATTTTTATTTTTGTGTAAACATCACAAGAACCAACATTACATCTGGTCTTATGTAGTATAATACACCACCAAAAAAGTGTGCCGAATTTTTTGGATGTTTATGTTTAACTCTGCCGAAATACAGGCACGCACGCAACATATACAAATTACATAAACAACACCGTACATATATTTTCAGAATAGAAGAGTTATTTTCGGATTTTCTGCCCAGGAATATAATATATTTTATAATGTTCACTTTCAATGCTTTAATGTGTGCGAATAGGCGTATAGTGCAATAAAATAGTGCATTCACGCATACATATATACAAAACACACACACACACACACATAAGACCCATTAAACGTGTTACGACGTTGCACTCGGTTCTTGAGGTTGAGGTTGCGGCTGGTAATTGTTCAATATTGCCTCCTACGCCCGCACGTCTCTATATGTGCAGTTGTTGTTTTTTCTGTTATGTTATGTCTATACATGCAAAACGAGCGCTCCTCATTATATGTATACCTGTGGATACATTTATATAAAATATTCCCGGTAAGTCGATGTGCATAAGATTTCGATTTCGCTCGATTTGCATGCAACCGGCCAACCGCGTGCTCTCGCGCACCCAAGAAACATTTTAATTACGAGCTCCCTGGCGGTTTTTCCGATGCGGTGCATAATTTATCCACAGTGCCAGAGCCACCCGTCGGTAATAGACAATTATTCGCGAGTACGTTATAAGATTCAATCTATCATTTCAAGGAAGTATGTATGTGTGTGTGTCTGTGTGTGAGAGACAGCATTTAGTTGGACAACAGGATGTTCGCATGCGTGAGTCGAGGAATGCGTACGTTTGAAAGAAAGGTACTTTATATACACCTAAAGATAAGTGGTTTTACGTCGCGCCCGGGAATAATTGCACTGCACTTCACTTTTCGCAAACCAACCTCTTATATATAACGGTATTTCCGTTCACTAGATATTATTACGTGTGACAGGTAACAAGCGTGTTTCAATCACCTGTATATGTAAAATCTTACACCTTTTATCGGGGCACTCACGCGCACTTCCAAAAATAATTGCACTTTCAATATAAATAGTTTATATATAATATACCTGTACACGCGCTCTAATTAATAGTCGGCGTACGTACAAACACTTTTTGATAAAGATAAGGTAAAGTATATAAATGTATAATTGAGTGTAGGTGTGTGTGGGTTAAACTCGCGCACGATGACTCTCTTTGCGAGATTCTGTTCGATTGAGTAAAATGCGGTGTGCTTCTCGTGCAGCGGTCGCTCGACAACTGACTTTGCTGGCCAAGAACCAAAACCAAGATCCTCGAGTACAAACTTGACGCAATTTAATAACAGTGTGAACTCACACATATACATTCATAAATGCCATTGTTGTTGTTTCTTCATTTTTGCTGTGTATAGACTTGATTGCGCTTTGTCTACGGCCTACTCCATGTGTGTGTGTGTGTTGGCGACGAGTCGATATTACTTTGCATAAATATGTGTGCGAATGTATATATATACTTACTGGCCCCTGTGTGCACAAGACGCATTATCGCGGCGCGGTCTGGCTTCAGGTGTATGTGTATGTGAGTATGGTTTTGTTTGTATATATACTTTGGCAATCGAACGCTCGCGAATACCTGTACACATGTTATTTTTGGTTTACCTGTGTGCGCTCACTCTCTGTGGCTGGAAAATTAACCACTAACACAGGTATAGGAATTATAATATTGAATTCTAGTGCATACATATTACACACTGAGCGAAAAAAGTAATTTATTATTTACAATTTTGGATATTAAATCATTCACTTGCCAAAATTAACAACTATATACAACTATAGTGGTTGATTCAAAAATTAAGTAATTATAACATCAACATTATATTCTTTTAAATGCAATATAACAATAATAATATTAACAAATAAGTTGTTAATCTGTACCTAATAGTGGTTATAAATAATAATTATGAACAAATAAGTTGTTAACTAGTAAACAAAAGTTGTTATTACAACTTCAATTAGTTTATTTCCAAATGTAAATGCCATCATCACGCTGGTTTCAAGTTTATTTGTTTTTTAATTAGTGTCAAGTATTAAGCTAATAAGTTACACTGAATAAGGTAACAAGTGTTGATTATATATATAATTCGGCGAAATTTACCCCCGCAAGAAGTTATACTCAACTTATAGTATAATATTTAAGGTAAATGTATTTGTCCTGTTTTATACATTTTTTACTAATTTGTTTACAATTCAGAACTTTTATCGCTGATTGCAGTTCTAAATACTTTGCCCAAAATTACTTTCGTAAATTAACGCAGATATGGCTGTAAGTAAGTTATTTGTATCTTTTTATAAATTTTTAATAAATAAAAAAGGAAAGAGGTCATTGACCTTACCCTAGCTACAAGCCGACTTGCCAATTCTATCATATATTGGCGTGTTTCGGCGGGAATTTCGATGTCTGATCACAGAATCATCGAATTCAACTTAAACTCAGAAATCATTACCAACTTAGCTGAGCTTAAAACCCGAAGAAATGTGACTGGGTTCTCTATCGGGAAACAGTTGATAATTTTTATATTCCTAGAAACATTCCACTCACTGTAGATATCAATATAAGCTGTCTGAACATAAACCGCCATGGTGGAATAATAGATTAGACTTACTCAGGCGGTCTCTAAGACGGCTAGAAAACAAAGTTAAATCACGCCCTTAGCGTTTCTATGATAAAATGCTTCAGGCAAAAAGACTTTATAAAAAATAGCTAAGAACAGCTCAAAGAAACTCTAGGAAAACCTTTTGTGGAGAAGTAGAGACGCTTTCAGGAACATCTAGGATCCCAAAGACATTTTCAATAGATAAAGATGCCCAGTTGAAAACTGTATTGCTCGACGATGGTCCACGGAAAATCATACCAACACTTTGAAACACCTGATAAGTAATAACTTCCCAAACTGCATTTTTAATGATCAGACTCATACCAATAATCATGTAATCCATGAGGTTGATCATTTGGAGCTTAGCCTCCACCATAATCACTATTGATAGAATAAAGTGGGCCCTGTTCTCTGTTAAACCATACAAGGCGACTGTACCGGATGCTATCTATCCAATAATGCTTCAAAAACTCAGTAATAATCATCTGGACTAAATCTCTTAATCTAAGATCTTCAGATCTAGTTTAGCACTGACTTACATCCCTAAAATGTGGCAACTTGCAAGAGTCGTTTTTATTCCTAAACCAATAAACACAATTACAATTCAGCAAGCTCTTTCAGCCCAATTCGCTACACGAAAACCCCTTAAATAAAATGCAATACGCTTACTTAACAGGGAAATCAGTCGAAACCGCTCTTCATAATGCAGTGACGCGCATTGAAAAGACCTTTCACTTCAAACAGCAAACTCTCTCAGTATTTCTAGACATAGAGGGAGCTTTCAATAAAATTAACTTCCAATCGCTTAAACTAGCGGCCATCGAGTTCGGAATTGACGACATGATGATCAAATGGATGATCAACATGCTGCAAAACCGTACGACTTGCTGCGACTCTAAAGGGGTCAACCTACAAGCAAAAGTCATACAAGGATGCCTACAAGGAGGTGTTCTTTCACCTCTTATGTGGTGTCTTGGACTACTTAAAGTCCTAAAAAGCTTAGGGTACTATACAATTGGCTTTGCCGATGATATAGCAATCCTCATATCCGGCAAGGATGAAAACACAATCATAAATGTTATGCAACAAGTATTTAAAATTGTAGAAAAATTGTGTATTGACAAACAACTGTCTATGATCCCTTCAAACACAGCACTGGTTCTCTTCTTACGTAAAAGAAAGTATGAACTTAGCAAATGTCCAATACTTTTCAATTAAACACTACAGCTCCCAGTTGAAGTGAAAAATTTAGGAGTTATCCTGGAAACTTCTTAAACTTCTTTTCATCAAACATATTGAGACAAAGACCAACAAATCCATTAAAGCGTTCTGGCAGTGTCGCAGAGTAATCTACTGGATAAATATAGTAATGATTCGACCAATGTTGACATTTGATTTAATAGTGTGGCACCGCCCAGGGTAAAACTGAAGACGGTCACCACACAATTTCAAAAAGTCCAACGTCTTACGTGCATGTGCATAACAGGGGCCATTCGCACAGCACCTACTTCCTTTGTTAATAGAGGGTAGCCCTCTACTCTAACTGCATTACGCATGCACAATAATGAATGGATCAGTACTGGTACCATAACCGGTCATGCATTAATCCTTACAAAGTCGTCAATCATAGAAAGAAATCTCTTTATGAAAACAGATAACATAAAACCGCTATACTCATTTGAAAAATCTTTCCAGGTAATCATACCCAAAAGGGAAAAATGGGAGAATGGAAGGTGCTTGATTCTTTTTCAAGTAGAGAAATCATAAAGCTCACCACTTGGAAACTTAGCAACAGAATTTCAGGCAGAGATACATGCGATTATTCTAGGTGCACAAATCCTTCTTGAAAGACAAATAAAAAACAAAACGTTTATTTTCTGACAGTCAAGCAGCACTAAAGCTATTGACACACACAAGATCGGGTCTGGTAAAAGAATGCTAGTTGATCTTCTAGCCCTACAAAATTCAGTAAAGTTCTTCTTGATCCTAAGTAAAAGTAAAAAAAGCGTAATTATTAAAAAGGAAATCTTATCTGCTGTAAACAAACAAGTTAATATAAACAATACGGTATATGGCCATATCGACGAATGAACATTTACACATTAAACTATTTAGTTCACATGTACTTTGTGTTGAAATAAAAAAATAACCAAAAACATAGAAATTAAATTGTAAACATACGCCACGATTCTTCTGACACGTAAATAGAAATATCGAATATCTCTGTTGGAAAACACACAAATAAAAAAAAAAACAACAAAACAAAAAATCACTGCATTTTCCGATCGATATAATTCAGTTCCAGCGCTAAGAGCTTTGTGATTAACTAGAGCGCCTTTGATACACGTGAGCTATGAACTCAGTGTACAAAACCAGTAAAAACAAAAATCGTATTTTTTTGTTTGCCCCTCAATGTATGTATATTTTATTTCGTACTGATTCGTAATCTGTTTTGTATTGTAGTATACAATTGCATACTGGCAGGCGCTTTTGAAATGAAATGCTGGGAGAGAAATTAATATTGTTATATTGATAAATGTAAATGAAAAAAAATATAGTATCACGAATTGTAAACACAATTGCATAGTCACAGGCAAATAAATACGGTTTATTTATAAATAAACCGTAAAGTTTTGATGATGTAGACAATATTCATGTCAATTTTCGGGTAACTAACAAAACCGACGACATGACAAAATTTCGTAAATGCTCATTTCCTCGTCATTTGGTTGCTATTTTCAAAAACACTCAAACATTTAACGTGTTTACCCCACATTTTAAACCGCAAATAATACGATTTAACCTAAATCACCTGCGGCAAAAACAGCACTTTATTACGAACAAGCGCTCGCCAAAACTTTTAAATGCAAATGTATGTTAAACAAGAAAAGGGTTTTTCTTAAGCCGCTTCCGTCGTCGGCGTCGGTCGCCTCTGCGGCTCCTCTTCTGTTGCCCCCCAGCTACCGCAAGCATTCCTCCTCCGACTAGCTGAATGGAAACTCTCTTTCTCTCGCAGTCTTGCTGTTTATAAATTGTTCGACGTGGCCGAGCATCATTAACATATACAATTTGCACAAATATTGTTTCGCAACAAATTAAAAATCTCTTAACTTGCTCGAATATACACAACAAAACAACGTATGCAAAAACCACCCACGCAACGCCCGAGCAATGGCCAGCGCTTTCTCTCTAACCAGAGTGTATCATAATTATGCCGTTGAACACTTGCGCGAATGCATATAATATACACCCAGCGCTGGGTAAATAAAATACGCTTTTATATTTATAGAAGTGGAGCATAAACACAGCAACAACAACAACCTGTGATGAACACAAAGTTTGGCGCACAAACTTGTACTTTTTCTATATTAGAGCATTTCTTTGTGTACAAAATAATATGATGATGGCGCTAAGCCCGCAAGCGCGTGCATCCATAGCCTGACTATATTATATACCTGGGGTTCATTATCAACTTGAAAAGCCATTAAAAACTCATAAAATGCACTTATGAATTTAAATGAATTTGTGTGAGCGTTTGGATAAGAAGAAAAGAAAAACTTGGTGACGCCCCGGGCCGTGTGCGGAACAGCGTAGGAGTTGGATGCGATTACTGTGGGCACCGCAAAGTAATACATCGGTATTAAGTAATGGAAAATTTTAATTAATGCATTTGAGTAGTGCACATTTTCTGGTAAATGTTACAAAGTGGTTTTTTATCATTTTTGGAGGATTTTATTAACTTGTGGTAGTGAGATTTTTGTTGAGAAAGCTGCATGAGTCGCCATCTAGTTGGGTCTCTCTCGGATCCGGATACCGTACCATACATTTGTGGAATTAACTGTTTAGTCAGGCTACCGATTGACTGTAGTTGAACTATCTGAATAATATGATTGGCCGAAAGATAAGTGAGATCCGTCGATAAAGCACGAAAACATGCAGTATCAGAATAAAAAAGCTGATTTTCTGAGTTCACGGAGACTCCATTACAGAGAAAGAATAAGTCACGGATGATCATCGTTTTAGGCATCCTGTAATTTGCAAATTTTTAACTATTCGGTATTAAAACGAAGTCTGGGGCGCTGAAACCACATTTTTTTATGTTTTAAGGGAGTAGAAATTATTCATTTACAATAAAAATACGTTTGCTACAAAGAATTGTCCGGTTTGTACGTGGGTACCTGCCATAAGGTATACCACACGTCCCCCTGGGAGGGCTCGACATAGTTCTTGAAACTTGGCAGTACCGAGGTACAACCAGTTGAGTTATTCTGCAAGGTCAAATTCCTCACTGGTGAGAGCGGGATCTATCTACTACGTCCCAGGATAATCATTTCTAAACCTTTCGGTTATTGCACTCAAGTAAGTAACAAACAGCTTAATATCATCCCCAAACTTGCAAAAACCGGTAACCTGTCGCCTGTGTCTTGTAAAGGGTACAGCTGACTACCGATGTCACCGAGTGGTTAATGCCTTCAGGTGACCATTTCCACCACAATTTCTGCACACATTCACACCACGCTTGTATTCAAAACTTCGGTGCCCCAGGTCATAGCACCTGAAGCACGACAACACGTTCTTACCTTATGCCTCGATCCGGGACTTCCAGCACTAGGTTGCGCGTCGGTCCTGGTGCAGCACCTCAGCTCACGACGCGTACTGGCGAAACAAACGATTCGACTTTCTTTCAGAATATTTTCTACATGAGATCTCCGACTGGCGTTTTCTTGCGAATTTTTTTAGTGTGAATGTTTATTTTATGCGGTAGTAATATGAATAAATTTGTGTTTTTTATTCTGTTTACATTGAAATATACTTGGTTTACAATTATATCGACAGCTCCATTGTAAAGATACGTGCAACCAATTTTTACACCCACTACTATGGGTCAATTTGTATTGATTAAACAAAATCACCAATAAAAATGAGCTTCCCTGTTTCGTGAAGGCTGAATTTAATTTAATTCAATTCAATAATTGATGTCTTCCTTAAATATAGTAAAAGATGGAGCC
>JANSTU010045856.1:0-10489 GCA_027564075.1 Bolitophila hybrida | reverse complement strand
TATATATAATATAGTATATAATACACCAACTGACTCGGTAACCCGCGATGGTGGCCCGGCAGCGTTTGTTTCTCATGCAAGTTGGCGCATCGGAACCGGGTTGCATCGATAATGTAGGCCTCACGCGGCAACAGACCGTTTTGAATGCGCAGATTTTTTTCCTTACCTTTGCAATCGCGCGCGCCAATCAACCCAATAATTTAAAACGTCTGCAAGCGTGCGAGCGCGCGCGTTCTCGAGAGGTGAACATACCGTTTACTGTATATATCTGTTTGTACGTTGTGTTTCTTCGACGTCTCACATCGTCCACCGTCACGTCGCCGGCCGTTGCGACGACGGTCTTTGAGATGGGCTCTCTGCTCGTTTTTGCTAGCCATAGTTTCTGTGTGCGCGCGCGTGACGCGACCGATCGACCGACGATCATGATTTGAAGAAACGGAAAAACCAGTTTCTGTTGCTGCAACTACGCAACTCTGTGCACCCGAGATGCACACATGGAATAAATACTCTTCTAAATAATAAAATAATAATAAACAGAAAAAAAGAATGTTTTATATGTATTTATATTTTGTCTGTCGTGTATTCGCTCGTAATACGCCAGCGGATTATACACAATGTATGCGTGCGTATTCTACTAAACTTATGCTCATATATAAAAAACAAAAACCAAACGAACAAAACTCATTGCACAAGGTGCACATAACCAATTGGATGGTTGAAGATGTGGAATTGTTTTTTATGAGTATTCAGACATGCAATTAGATTCGAATTGCAGTGCGTTGGTTCTCAGAGAACGTTCTGACAGAACGCCAATTCTGTCTTCAGTGAGATAAGCTATTTTAGTGGTTTTCGAATGTTTGCGATTTTAAATATTCATATATTTCTACTACAAATGCATGAAATTGATTACAAATTGATATTAATTATAAGTATAGATAAAACCTGAACAACGATTACTACTTGATTCTACTATTTTTTTAATTTATTTTAACTAGAATTTAATGAGATCAAACCGCTAGGTAGAGATTCCGATTAAAAACCGAATATTTATCGAGATAAAACAGAGAAATAATAGTGCTCTGAAGTTTATTTATGCCGGAATATCGGACACATTTTTAATCTGTGCTATTACTTTAGAATTTATATACGAGATTCGAGAATACTATTTTAACCGAAAACACACATCAAATGTGGTTGTTGAGGAAAAGACTATACTCTGTATGTGATTCCAACAAGGAACCATTTAACCATTTAAAGCAGGCGGTCATGATATCGTCCAGATAATTCTCTAAAAAGAAAATCTGTAATCTGGATTGCCAACCTCTTCTCTTGGGAAAAGTGCTTTAACGCATCATGCTGCAATCATATGCTCATGGATCATGTTCAAAATACAATGTCTTACCGGATAATCAATTCTAGTTGATTAGTATTTATCTACTTTTAAAACTTCACCGACGATATACAAAATTCGGCTAAAAAATATCAAAATCTCAAACCTTTTAATAAAAAAACAAAACAATTGATTTGATTTCATTTCTACCATACTGATACCTAGTCGTACTATACCATACTATTGCACCATACATCATACACGGGACAAATAGTCCCCGGAATATCGTTCTCACCGCCGCCCCATTCAGTCCCCACTCCTTCCGCAACACACGCCTCAAAGTCCCTACGACATTAAGAATTTTTCCCCTAAGCATAGCTAAATGTGGCTTGAAGCACATTCTATCTCCTACCGAAATGCCCAGATATTTGATTAGTTGAAATGTATACAATAGATTTTACTACAATGGGCTGTATCTCGATTGGCCATATTGGCCGATTTTTTGAATCACGATTGGCAGAATTATACGATTGGCCAATGATACGGATTAACCGACAAGCTTCTTTGAATATGTCATGATTGCCCTGCAATTAAAAATTGATTATTACATTTTAATGTACCCAATCTATTTTGATTGTCTGAAAATCTGGACAAATATAACATACTATATATAATATTGATTTTCACTATAAATTGACGCAAATGTTATGTGTTATGTGACAAATGTCTGGCCTATGTCTTGAATTTATTTTTCGTTTCTGTAAAAATGTACTTTTCCATTCAAG
The DNA here is from genome assembly GCA_027564075.1 of Bolitophila hybrida. Taxonomy (NCBI): domain Eukaryota; kingdom Metazoa; phylum Arthropoda; class Insecta; order Diptera; family Mycetophilidae; genus Bolitophila; species Bolitophila hybrida. Next base: position 8,374 of record JANSTU010045856.1, on the reverse strand, counting down.
TTTTCGTGAAAAATAAAAAAAAAAAAACAAACATATTCATTGTCTAGTTTTATTTATTGAAACCAAAAAAAGCTAGGCCGAAGGACCAATCGCTACGAAGACAATGTGCAATGTAAAAAGAAGCTTAAATCACACACAATGTACCTATTTCAAGATAATATACCTACATAAATATATTCTAATAAACTATGTAATTACTAATTTAACAATAAATAAACGTATTGTTCAAATTCTAGAATGTTTCCTCTGGGCGCACTTCCTGAAATCCGATCGCAAGTCGTGTGCGCTGTTCTCATATATCTATACAAAAACTCCGTTGCACAAATGTGCATTGTGCATTTCGCAGTGCATTTGTGCTCAAGGTACACATTATCCCATTGTTTTCCGAGAACTTGTTTCATTTATCGTTTTTGTTGTTGTTGTTGTTCTTGCTGTTGTTTGCATTAAGAATAAAACTTGTAGAACCAAAGCGAGCACCTCTTCGAGCAAGCGCGCGCGCTTCATTCAAATCTCCAGTGAACAATCAAAATCACACTCGGCAATGTTCTCTCGCGCGCACTCTGTACTCTATACGGTTGTTTTTCTTTTGTTTTTTCATTTCCTTCGTTTTTTTTCTTCATTTTTACCTGAAACTGTAACAACATCTTGGTGAGCAGTCTGGCGCGCAATGCGCTCATGAACCATTTGCATAAATTGCATTTTTATTTTTTTTGGCCTAGCTCCACTGGGCGTGAAGCAATCGGAGGCCCGCTTGTCTGTGTCCATCACAGAAGAGCATTTCTGCAATCAACAATATATATATATATATATATATTGGATAGAGCATATAATATTAAAAAACCGTGTGAAAATAATGCGCTGCATTCGATATTCAGACTGACACGAAATAATAATAATGCGCGTAATGGCGTTTGAGCGATGTCATCTTAATGCACGAAGACGTCTTTTGTTGTACATGTCTCAGCGCTATTTTATGTATTATATATTAAAGAAATTGACTCAAATTGTGCATATTTAAAATACAGACATTGTATTTTGTATGATGTGCTAGATAATTTAACATATTATATATTATATATGGTACATTGCCAGTGCATTTCAAAAAGATATTCCTATATTTATATACGCATAGAACTGGCGACGTTGTGGTTTCGTTTATAAATTGTATTTTATAGAATTGAGAGATGAGATTGTTTGCTTACCCGTTGCGGTGCTCCCAATAACCTTAAAATAGCTCCAAGCTGTGTGGACAGCGGAATGGTACAGGCAAATGAGTACGTTGGTGCTCTGGTCGGAATCGGGAACATGGACAGACTGTTGAATGGATCGGTGTCGGCGAGATACTGCACGCGCAGGCTCACCAGTTCGTCGGGCTCCATTTTCATGATCATTTTGCGGTTTTTTGTTATTTTTTGTTTCAAAGTATACTACGCGTGAATTAATGCATTGTTCATGAGGTAACACGGGGGGAACGTACTGATTATAGAGATGGATTAGTTAAGAAAATTTGGGACTAGAACACACGCAGGCGCACATTTAATTGTATGTCAATTCTTTTCTCATTCTCACAGACACAAATTAAAAAATCTTTAAAAAACAACCTTAATCTAAAATAACAATATGCTGTCATCCCGAACTTCAACCCGCTCAGTCGTGTGAACGAATATAACGCATTCCAGTGAAACAACGCGATAAACATATATTCGGTTCTCGCATCGGTTTCATTTCAATTCATACAGGCATTCCTTTGGCTGTGAGTCACGTGCGGACAGAATTTTTGATTAGCATGTTATTTATGTAAGAAATGGGAAGGTATTGTAAGTGTATACTTAAATATATATATATATATATGGGTTGAGTGAGATAATAAATCACCTAAACATAACCGAAAGGCGACTGATTTTATAATATGGCAAGATGCGCACGGTGCTTATTGACGATATAGTATATGGTAAATTCTTGTTTTGGATACATTTGAAAAGAAGATGTAGAACTTTCACTGGGCGCGATGTCTTTATTGTTTAAGTTTATATGTCACAGGGAGTATAGCTAAAGATTTATGTATGGTGATTTTAAGATAATGCATGTTTTGTAAGAAGATACCATAAGAATTCTTTTCTAGAATAAACAGTTATAACATTTTACTGGTATATAGAATTTCAACTTTCAACAGAACTGCAATTCTTTTGTCATAGCCAAAATTTAATCATTAAACATACTCGCTTCCAGTTCGTATGTTAATTAATGGCATCGTTGCCCCGGTATTCCAAATAAATAACCTATTTCAGAAATAGGCTGTTAATATCAAGAAGAACCTACTGATTTAAAGTTCTACATTAGAAAAACACTTCGGTATGGTTTTTCAACGAAGCGAAAGAGGTCCAGTGGTAAATGTCAAAGTCTAAGAGATATCGATGATAAAATACATTTTACAAATTCTATGGCATGAAATACGATTTTTATAAGACGGTTTGTCGAAAAACACAGCTTATCGCAAGAAAAGTTTCCAAGAAACGGTTTGTATGGGTTTTTTTGAAAAGCAAAATTTTCCTTACGGGTAGAACCCAAAAGTTGGAACATTTTTTTTTAAATTTGGCTATTTTGAAGTTTGTTGTCTCCGCTTTGCACAATCAGAATTATTGAAATATTCGATTTATTCTAAGATATATTTTGAATTTGAAAATTTTAAATGGAACAGTGATGTCAGGTCATTTATAAGTGGAAGAATACCGCATTATTTAAAAGTATTCTGTATTAAATATAAAAAAAAAATTATAAATAATAATAAAATTAGTTTCTTTATAAAATATGAAAATTTAAATTATATTAAAAATTCTGGTCTTTATATTTAATGTGTTTCAAATTAAACGCACTCTACAGAAAAATCAATAATATTCGAACGGAAATATGCTTAAAACCATTTAATATAATAGAGAAACACGTTACTTGAATCAAAATAAATAATAAATAAATTTAAGATACATGTGCTGAAATCAAGCAACAATACGTTAGGCGCCAAAACGATATTCTATTTGCTTGATTTGAGCCTAATTTGCTTGATTTTTCGGTTCCGTGTAATATTACATTTTCGTTTTTTATAGTTGTATAAAGAAGGAGCAAGGTAGCCTGGATTTATAAAATTCAGAGCTTGTAAACCCTCACTCTGGAAGCGATACTTGTTGGTCATTTTAAAGAAAAAATGTGCAACGCTTGTACAGGATAATCGCCCGATAGGCTGTGCATTGATCGTTATGACAATTTCATGCCTATTAGTTATGTTTTGGCTGTTACCATAAGTAACTTTTTAATTGTGCAAAAGTCCAACGTGTATAATGACAACCCAGGTATTTATTTGGCGTATAAGCGATAATTTTGGCATTTTACTGAGCAATAGAGCAAGAAACTTGCTTCATCCGTCATGATTATTGAATGCCAGATTATAATTTTCAAATATTTTCTGCATTTTTCGAGCTTGTTTTAAACTCTACAATCACTCATTATCCAAGATGTTAATATCTATCGACTGACGTTTCACCAGGCTCATTTTAAAAGAACGTGAAATATGACAAATTTGTTATTATGTCACAAGTAGATGATGCAACTCTTACTTTCTATATTATATCATCACTTTTGAAACTACCTTAAAAAACCGTTTTCACTTTTTATAACTTCTACTTTCTGAATTACAGCTATTTGGTCAGATGGTAGGCTTATTGCCGTCAAGAGGACGAGGTCATCTTTTCTGGCTCTCCTGATAAACCATTTTCCCTCGAAATATTTTTTTAAATTTATCGATTTTGCAAATTTGAAAAAAAAAATTAAAAAACATGGGTATACGGACATTTCGTCAATGAATCCGGTTGCGGAATCGCACACTGGCCCTATGTCCCACAAGGAATTACAGGATACAATGATGATATATACATTTTGCCGCCCACTAAAAATGTGCCTCCAAATTGTTCTCATCACAAAATTATGTTGTTTGCAGCCTAGTTTCATAAAATGGTTTTATTAAAAATGATCATGGTCAAATATTAAAGGGAAAGAGTCGCCCGAGGAAATTTTACCCCTAAGTAACCTTTGGAGATATAAATTAAAACAATTATCGCATTAGATAATTTTCTTAGATTTTTATTACAAACAGTTTACCTGTATATACCCCTAATAAGTATATAATTTCCTCGGACAACGCATTTACAACCTAGTGGATTTTTTTACATTACCGAATGTCGTGATCACAGGCGAGATACTGCAACAGTTTTTCTAATTTCTCATCAGATGCTAGGTGCTAGCCTAACAGTAATTAATCGATAGGCACACTTATACGTATTTACAATAATTAAATACACAGGCCACAAAAACACTACGCTGTCACCAATGCATTTATAAGTGGAACCAGTTCAAAAGAACATGCATTCAATCTTGTAGAGCTTCTCGCTGACATTGCTCAAATATATATATACTGTTTATCATCAATGCGTGTCTTGACTCAAAAACGTGTCTACATAATATAAAAACGTATACAATTTTTTAATAAGAAAAAAAAATGCGGTGTTTTTTTCTCGAGACAGCTGAAAACTCGCACGCATTTCTCGGACGTTTGGCCGCAATCGGTTTATTATATACACGTATTATAAGAGTTCGTAAAGAAGTCGTACAAGTTCATTTTGTGTGTATGTATTGTAAAAAATGTAATGTAGTTTTTATATAATATCGACTGGGTTTTTGAACTGTGCAGTTTTGTGTCATGCCGAGCAATGTTACGTCACAGAAGAGAATCTATAATTTATTGGTGTTGTCCGCAATTGCGCGAAGGTCAAGTTAAAAGCTTACCAATTCCATATATAGATGAATATGTTAATTAGTTGTCAATTGACAGTGATTTTTTTGTTTGTTCCTTATAAGCATAACGTGTGTGTGTGTGAGTGTGTTTAAATTGCAGACACCGGGACATTGACCCCCAAGTGTGCAAGACAACCTGCTGAGTTTGGTCTTGGTATTGATTGTTTGGCGTGTTTTGGCTTATAGGTGCTTTTTTATAGTATAGTATATTATTATAATATTATATGCACAAGCGGACAAGCGCATGCATGTGCAATATATGCAATACACGGTGAATATAACAGTAAACGAAGATCCACATGGCTGGCGTGCGCGCTCGTGATCATCTTGAAGAAGCTGTCGAGCGGGCGCGCAAAATACAGCTGGGCATGGGGACTCATTATAATGCGCTTTCTTGTGCCAATTTAAACATGAGCTTATATTTTTTGCATGTTAAACATGACTTTAATTTGGCCTCTGGAACTCCAAAACGCTGTTTTTGTTCCTCAAAGGCGTGCGGCTCATTTTTTAGAAAGTCTGAGAGTTCTGAGACTCTTCAGGGACAATACATTAATCTTATTTATATAAATATTTGATGTAGTCCAGTGTTTTAATCCTAGAAAATAAATAAGTACAGAATAAGAAAGCCGTTAATGGCCTGCGAACAAAAGCAAAATAAATATAATAATAGTAAAATAGGTTAATCACCAAATCGGTAAAAACCTAAATATCAGCCAGTAAGTTTGTATATATTCTTTCATTCATATGTCTTAAATATAATCTGTACAATTACAAATACTCGCTCTAAGACCGAAAAAACGGAAATACCCAGTGGGGTGGCGAATTCCAGAGCTTTAGCGAGAAATAGCTCCAATTGGAAAAAAACTAAGCGATGCCAAAACTGACAGACGAAATACCCCATCTCTTTAGATCTTCTAAGCGTACACCAAAGTCTCTGTATAAAAGCTATTGTTTAACCACTCTTATCACACGACACAATTCAACAGGTACATATCATTTGCGTCGTCGTGCACATAGTCTTATATAACATATATAAATACCTCTGTTCAATGTCACCGAGATACTGAGAACAATAAATCCATTGGATGCAATAAAAAACAATCGCGAAACAAAAGTCTTTTTCGACTGGCAAGTTTCGAAATATGTTAATTTTTGAATCGTGAGCACAATGCAAATTAGCGATTCACACGCGTCTGGCGGCAAAGAAAAATAAGAAAATGCATTATATATATACAGAATTGTATCTCTATACGCATGCGTAAGAAAGATAATTCTCTGTTGCTTTCTGCTGTGCGTTTTTGTTGTTTTTTTAATAATTGTGTACATACACACAAACATGTACCTAGACTAAATAGAATAATTGAATTTATGTATAGTACTGTTAAACGTACACACATGTATATATAGATTTCTCTCGTGAGGAGGCTCCAACGTTTATAATGGAGAAAAATACACTTATTAATATAGAGGCTGCTATAGACTTGTGCACGCTAGTCTGAGGATTTGTCTAGAAAAAATGGATAGATGGTAATTGAGTTATAATTGTGCACGCGCGCCACAAATACTTTCACTGGTGCTCTGCGTTCGCACGAGTTAATCGCACTGGCCCCGCTGAAGAAAAGTCGCATCGCGTGTTACTAGTATTTTCATAGACTTCTCTGTGGACGTCGGAAGCGCAAGATAAAGCAACGGTGACAAGATCGCATGATCGCTACCATCAGAGGTGGTTACGGACGATGTGGAAATTGGTCATTCATTTATTTTGTTTCTTTATTTCGAAAAGAAAGCCATTCAATTACACGGTGACAGTTTTGTTATTTATAAGATTACACACTTGAATAATCTTCTTCTCTTTTTAATCTTATCAATAAATCATATTAAAAATAATAATCAAAATATAATAATAAATCATGATTTAATAGATTGATTGATAGTTTAATTGATAAAGTAATTGATATAATAATTGATAGATTGGTTTAATAATTAGTGGTTTAAATAATAGATTTTTAATCTACTAATTCGATTATTGATAGATTAATTGATACATTTCCTTACAAATATTAAATAAAAAATGTACTGATTGAATTGAATGCTCAGTTGAGCCAAAGTTAGTATTTTAATAAAAGTTTATTGAACCGGTTTTTTTTAAATAACTTTTAATTTTTTATATACTCCTATATCAGAAAAAAATAATAAATAAATTTGATAATTCTAACAATTATTATTTTTATAATCAATCGCTAAATCTATATCAAAATTATATTTATTGATTTATATATAGATTATAGTATAGTTAGATTTGAAAGTATATTGATTGATCAATTGATTTATATATCGTTTGATGAATTCTTGCATCTTGCAAAAAAATATTTTTTTATATATAAATAAATGATCATTTTTTTTCATTTATATAGGTTACCGTTAATAACGAATAAATTTTTTTTTCTGCATATTTTTTTTCTTTATATTGTTGATAATACGTGGAAGAAAGGATATTGTTATATGGGAAGTATTTTACAAGTTACAGCTTGTTAAACGGAATGGTCCGTCGGTGCGAAAATAGGTAGCCGACAAATTAATTAAAGACATCACTTTATATAATGGACTTGCCATCATAAGACATTCTGAATCGTTTGACGAAAGAAAAAGAAAACTTTCCATCATAAATATTCAACAGATGACGAATATAAACATGAAAACGGCTGTTTGTGCATCGCATTAAGTACGGATCGACTCGCCGATTTTCACCACGAATCTGCTAAATATGCCATTCGACCAGTATATGTTATAAGGCTCTATCCCAGTGATGGTTTGTTAGACAGATTCATCATATTTTGAATACTCCATGAAAATCTTGATTTTTATTTGAAAATATGAGCTGTACCAACTTTAAATGTATTAGAAGGAAATGCTATCTATTAAATACCTTCGACGCGCATAAAAAAAATCATTTATTACAAAAATCGGCGATAAAAATATCGAAATTTTAGTGAGAGTACCAAAACTATCACATGGTATTGCACATAGTACTTTCTGACGGTACTGTATATACAGACAAATAGTTTTTTGAGGAAGAAGAATGTGAGTGTAAATACGATTTAAAAAAAAAAAAACGCGTTTTTGAACCTATTGAATGAATAAATGATAAGCAATATTGTTTTATTATTTTTAAAATATAAGTTCATCATTTCATTTATGAGAAGACTTCCAGCTTTCATTTATTATTAAATAAAGCTTCGTAAAATTTTGTTGATTGTCCATGTGAGATTTACAATTTGAGACATTTGTGCTTTAAGCGCCACCTATTCTAGGTTGAAGAATATTTTCTTCTTAATTCATTCAAATACAACGTAGCACGAAATACGCTAACGGAGTTAGACGTATTTGCAATTCTACGACTTTGCCCGAAAGCAGGAACGTAACTCCTTTAATCCATGAAGTAGCGGACCGCCCCATACATACTCGTTACGGTATAGCTCGCTCAATCGGGATCTCCTTTCAGGACAAAGACGACCTACTAAACGTGAAGTCC
>JANSTU010045845.1:0-10490 GCA_027564075.1 Bolitophila hybrida | reverse complement strand
CTAGATCACAATATATATTTGTGTCATATATTGCAACATATTGTATTATTGTTTTTTGCAAATCTTGTTTATCATACCTGTATACATTATATATTGTCATTAATATTGTTATTTATACCTTATAAATAAATAAATAAATAAATAGTTAACTTGATTTTGACGTATTCTATGGGGAAACGCTTATTTGGGCAAAAGTTAAAAGTTTTTTAATAGAAAATGATGGCGGTATTCTGTGTCAGACATATTCCTGAATTTGGTATTTGGTAACCAACATAAGTTTTTTATGATACTTCGGTAAACAATCGTTTGGAATAACAATATTTGGATATTCCTAAGTTTTTCCTCATTTTACAGTCTAATTTTACATTTTAGAGATCGAGGGCAAAATGTTTGTTTGTTTTTGAATATTTCTTTTTCAAATAAAGTAGTTCCTGGTTTTTTACTTACGCGGCTGCCTCTTTTAGACATATTTCACTTTTATGGATAAATTACGGTTAAATCTTATTTATTCTGGGGTAAATAAATGACTAAAAAATGTTACTTATTATTCAGGGAAATGTACCCATCGTAGTGAAAGGGTGGTATTTTAAAATACAATGAAAACAAATTCCAAAAAAAATCTGACGGTTTGCCAGAAATTCAAAAAATTAAAATGATGAAATATATCCAAATAAGGTTCAAAAAATGTTTTCTTTTTCATAAATGTCTACTAAATATCTGCTCAAAGTATTCGAATTATTTTGTTGTTATAGCGTTATATATGACTATAAACATGCACGATGCCGCTTAGCTGCCGGACCGGTTGTTTCCTAGTCTAAAATGATACATTTTACTGGCAATCGATTCACCTATAAGAAAAAATCCTTTTTTGTGAGTGCGTCCTCTAAAAAAAACTGAAAAACGTTTAAGAATTTGAAGTATCCGGTGACCGATATTGTCGTAGTGCTGTTCTCGATATTTTCAACTTGCACTTTACTCTAAATGAGAAGTCGTATCGAGATGGGGTTTTAATAATTTTGTTCATTATACTTATGGACAGATCCCCTCGTACGGAAAAACCGCGTCAAAATGGTCATTTTTGAACTTGTTATGAAAAAATTCGCGCCAATCAGACAAATTTTCAATATTTCCGAGTTTTCCGGTAATTCCTGACTATATGATTTTTTTAGTTACGACCATTCGTTTACCTCCTCATTTTTGTGAAGCCATATTTTGCGGACTCTTGGAGGTGGGGATAAAAAAAATAGACACGTGAACAAGGACGGAAAAGGTTAGCAAATTACGTCTACTTTCATGTAAAAAAACGAGTTGACTAATTGAAAAATGACAGAGCTACAACGGCTTAAAAAATCTTAATTGTTTTATGCTTCAACCAGGGATCCTGCCTTAAGAAACAAATCGAATCAACAATATATTAAGACCAAAAACTTTTTCTTTCAATCATAACTTTTATTATTTTAATTTAATTTAGCGACACAGGCTAACGATAATTCTAATAAACTAATAATTACACAGAAACATAATATCATCCTTAATAATCCCTAATCAAAAATACAATATAAACAAATTATACTCAAATAACTGTCACCGCAGATTTCGTTCAAAGATTCGAAGCCTGTTATAGAGCACCGAATTACTATTTTTTCCGATAGCGACAATATATATAAATCTTGATCGTCCGACAATTCGATATCACTTTCGAGCATTTACGTACGAAAACTGTACCCGCGAGACCAATAAAACTTGACCACACTCTTTTCTCGCTGTCCATAGCCAAACAGATATGTATAAGAATCGTAATGTAAACGGACCGTGCGCCGCGCCAGAGAACTCATAAGTATCTGATAACTCGTGCTAATAAGATCCGGTTGGCCGGCATATTCGCATCTTGCTCGATGAGGCCGGACAAGCGCGCACACAGACACACCAGGAATGATTCATTATCGCGTATATTTTATATATAGGGTGCATATACCGGTTATCAAAGCACACACACACACACACTCACACTCTATGGCCAGCTATAGCGAACACGAGCAAAAGTTATGACTTCCTCCCTTGCGCTGCGTCAAAAGTTCCTCGCAAAAGAGACTCCATTCGTTGTTGGATTTAGGTCATTATTGGATGAGTTATAGTAACCGGGAGGACGGCTTAGCTTAACAGTGTGTGTATACGAATTCATAGTGAAAAAATTCAATTCACCACAAAAGAACATCGGATGATAAGTGTATGCGAGAATATACTATTTACATATACATATATGAAAGTACATTTATGGGGATGAGGGAACACATCGCACGCCACTCCGGCAAATCCACCAACACAGCGCCGCGCGTCGCGTCTCCACACGGCGTGCATATAAAAATTCAACTGTGCTCCCGAGTTCCGACAAACATGCTCACACACACACACAAACATATACACACTTACCCGAAAAATGTTACATGCTTGAAATAATTTGATAAATGTTATACATACTTGGAATAAATCCCTACACTTTGTAATAAAATTTTGCATTTTAACATAAATATTTACCGCAGCAGGGCGGATTACACTTTATACTGCAGGAGCTCAAACACGCATACGCATAAAACCATATACACACTCACATTTATATGTATATCTTATATTTATTTGCAAGCAAGTAACAAAAAAAAACAAATTTTCATTTTAAAAAATGACGTTACCCCCGTTGGTGTACAAAGTCATGAACCGTGTAGTGTTTAATGGGGGTAAGTTCTGCCAAGTTCTGTCTTTCCTTTTACGCAGAGGTTGCTGCGCGAAATATTATATGCGGTAAATGTATTACTATTTATTGTATATACGTGCATATTTGTATTAGTTTGTGACAGTTTTAAATTCTTAAAGTGTAATATAGTTTTGTAGCATTGCTATTTCGGGTTAAAGCAAATGGATTATTTGAAGATAGAAACAAATGTTATCAAATGTCATCATTTGTACACACAAACGAGGAGTTTAATTCATGAGATAAGTTAGGGTTGATCCAATTTTTGGTCCGTTGTGACTGAGAGAACATGAGTTTGTTGAAAAGATAATTTAGTGCTTATTTGTAGATAATACTATGCATAGAACGCAGCATCGATATTTAAAAAATGTGTCTTAAGAGTCGTTTTTACTAGCTTAGGTCGCTTTTCCATAGGCATAAGATTAGCATGGATGCGAAGACTACGCAGACCAGCCGAATACTTTAGAAGCAGCGCGGGAAGCTAGGTCATTGATCATGCGATATTAGCTTATAATTATTAAGCAGACCGAGATTTTTAACAATGTTGGAGTACTGAAGAGCGAAATTATTAGGATAAATAGGCGGAAGTGACTCAGGGATAACAGATGAGCACGGAATGAAAAAACTAAGGAAAATTGGCATAAATCAAGAAAAAAACATATTAATTTGGCGCTGACCGTAAATTTGCTTGATTTAAGAAAATAACGCTTTAAATTAACAATGATTCGAAAACGATTCCAATGTTTCTTAATTCCCACCAAACATTTACTGATTTTTAATTATTTATTATTTTAATTGGTGTAATTCATGCAAGTATTCAGCATAAATCACACTAGCATTTACTAATTTTTAGTAAATAAAATAAAAAAATATTATTTACTTATTTACATTATTTACTAATATTTAGCAAATATTATCTTGGTCAATGCAAATAATTGATTTCTATTTTTTTAAAATACATTTAATAAAATAAAAAAAAAAAATTCCTAGTTTAAGAAAATATTTTCTAATTACATTATGATTCGTAAAATATGTAGAAAATATTTCTTAGTTTTGGTATTTTTTTCTTCTTTTGATTTTGAGAAAACGAATTACTGATATTTAGTAAATTAATTCTCTCCGTGAGCGTGCAGGGAAAATAATGCAAATTTTTGCTTTGTTTTCGTTGAGAATGAGATGGTTAGATTCGCTCCAGTCCAGGACTGCGGCTAAATTCTGATTTATAAGACCAATTGTACTATAAGCCATATAAGTAACGCACGCCACACACATGCCACTCTTGACTGGCACTCTTGTCTGTCCGTCAAAAAAAAAATCGCATGTATTCATATAAACATTCGCACACATTCCACACAGTCAAAAGTGTGCCCAACACCGTCCGACATAATCAAATCTGTTTGATTTTGTTGGCCAACTTTGGCGCTGTAGTCTGTAAGTTCTGTAAGGGCGATACATGAGTTACGCAGTATATTTGACATTTACTCCGCGATCCGCCTTTTGCCTTTTGATATATGACAGATCTCTCTGTTAAGCTGCCACTTAAACATAAAAAGTTTGTCTGTCAGCTGTGAAATGCCTTAAAGCTTCTCGTGACGCTCGTTGTGATCGTTAGTTGTCAACAGTCAAGAGTGCCACTCAAGAGTGGCATGTGTGCGGCCTGCGTAAGACAAGAATAGTATAGCTGAACATCATACGCAAATAAATGGTACTTGGATCCGGCGATGAGAACTAGGGGTAAATACATTTATACAAAATGGAAAAGCACCGGACAATAATATTTGATAGTATAATTCTTCAAGAATATATTTTTAAAATTTCAAGCAGATCCGACTAAAACTCTAGGAGATATATCATTTTGAACTTTGCCTCTCATGACTGTAGCGCCGTAGGCAGCTCGTCGCTGCTGTTTCTTTTCGTTTGTTTATCTTTATTTTTTTTTCTTTGACTGTGTGCAGGAGCACATATTGAAGTACAGTGTTAGTAGCCGAGCCACGAGGTATTTATGAGGTTATAGGTGTGAAAAATAGCTTTTACAGAAGTATTTTTTTTTGCAATATGATAAAATATAGAATTACCTGAAGTGATCAAAAAAGTGACCTACGAAAAGATAGACAATCCCAAATCACCAGAGAAGGATGATAGTTCTTTCTCCTCTACATCAGCAAAGAAGCTGAAATCACAAAAAGAAATCCTCGTGCCAGAGGATGCTACGTTACAGTATTACATAATCGACTTTCTTCTTCTCATAAAAGTAGATAACGTGGAAAATACGTTATCTACTTTTATGAGGTGCTCTAATATTATAAGTGAAAATGGAGAGGACAAAGTGTGTAACGGAAATGTCGTATTAAAGCAATATGCAAAAGTTGGCCTCGGTTACAAGATTGCACTTCAGTGTAAAAATTGCAATCCCCGGTGATCTGGCAAAGGCAAACTTACAAGCAAGTTAATCGATAAACTAACAGTTTATTATGGACTTGCAATAAGAAGGAATTGTGAATCGGTGAAATTAATGAAAAACGCTATATGGGCGACTTATTTTCATTACAGCTCGATAGACGACAACCCGCAGCACAAACAATGCCTGCACAGATTCATGATGCGCTTGGCATCGTGCTCCGGCTACTAATACTCTATCGTCGTTCAAACACGATTATACTCCAATCAATAGTGATGTTTCAATCAAAATAACAACGAAAGCTTCAAACAGTTGATTTGGAAAATTACTCCGAAAATTCTTGCAGCTGGTTCGAAGATCGTCGAAATTGCTGCTTATGTCGCAGGGTGTACTACTGCCACATCGCATATTGATGGCAGACAAAAAAGCAAATGATTCTACTCGTTAGGCACGAATTCATCTCAGACGGCAGCAAAAAGATAGACATCATAGGTGAAGCAGGACAGTTGCTTTATGGACCTGGAATCGACGAATTTCTTCACTTTTTAGTTTTTTTTATTTTCGAAATCGGTTGTCAAATTTTCCTCGAAACTAATCGGTTGATCTAACCCAAATTTTAAACACTTCTTTAAAATATCATTTTGTAGTCCCTGAACGATAGGTATTTTTCTTTCGACTACAAAAAATTCGACAACGTTATGAATACCGAAATTTTTAAACAAAAAGGGACACTTTACTTCAAACCACTACCAAAATTTAAATTTTTATTTTTTTTTAAATCTTTCGTTGAGTTTTTTTATTTTTCAGATGAAGCTGTCGCAAGTAATTTTGACTACCGCAAACTACCTTTTTGTCGAGGCACCTCCTAAAATCGACTGCCATTAAATCAATTTATTATATTTACTCATATTTTTTTTAAAAGTTTATTATTAATTATTATTTATTATTAAAAATATTATGCAAAAAAAACTGAATAAAATCTCTTCTGAAGTAGCTTAGTAGTAGCTTTTTTGGCCATTTAAATAGTCACATTCGCTAAATTTTCTGGCTGAATTTTTTGTTATATTATCATAATGGCAATTTAGTAATTTAAATATCGAAAGTGTAAAGTGGCATCGCACACTGGCCCTCTGACCCTCAAGGGATTACAGTTGGATACTGAGATATATGTATGTATGTAAATATAAATATATTTTTCGATTGTTAGCAATTTTTTTTTTTTTTTTTTATTTTACCAGAACAAATTAGTTTTCATAATGATTAAATCGAATATTTTGCTAAACTATTTGCAATATAAATATTTTTTATTTTTTTATTTTAATTGTTTATAGTTAAATAATATATTAAACATCTATAAAATACAATCAAAATGTTCATTTAAAAGAAATTAGTGGATAATTATGTATGGGAGCCGTTCAATATATATAAAGAAAATAATAAGGATGGTGGGACGAAAATGAGAGACCTGTCGAGAGATATGTATACAATATACAATCTCTTTAGCAGTGCGTAAGGACTTGGGCTAGAACTCGTTCATCCTCAGCTCTTGATTGAACAAAATAAAATCAACCGAAAAACTAAAGCGCAAGCGAGAAAAACTTTAATCAAGATATAAAAGTGAACCGCCAAAATGACCGTGGAAAACCTTCTAAAGTTTTCATCGTACTGCCCACAAAATTCCAGTTCTCTGTAATTGTCTTAAGTATCTAGGGAGATGTTATGCCGCCATATTTCTTTCAAGCTGGCCTAAAAATCATGGGAGGAACTACGGCTTCCAGCAAGACTCCGCTCCAGCTCAAAGTCCTGCAAAACTCAGGCCTGGTTATGTGAAAATATTTGCTACCACTGGTCACCGGATTTGTAGCATCCTTCCAGCTCCGATTGCAATCATCTGGATTATTACTTGTGGGGCTCAGTTGTATGCAAAACCTCATACAAGTAGAATATCTAAGGAAATACCAAGCAAATAACCCATATAACCCCGGACCAGGCTCGAGACGGTTGTAGAGGCAGATGGCGATATTATTGAATAAATAATGTAGTCGTTATATTTTAAACTGTGCGCAAATTTTCTGTAAAGGGGTTAAGCGGATTTTGTAGACCAAAAAAGGCACATTTTCTTGATGTTATTTTGAAGATACTTTTTTTTTGTGATTTTAATAAATTTCATATAAAAATACACTTTTCGAACAGTATCTGAGAAATTGTTTGTCAACAAATATTTAAAACTCTGTCATCTGGCTGTAGTGGACGCTTCTAAAAAAACTACGTTCACGGTAGTAATCTGACTACAGACTTCAAAAATATATTTTGATATAAACGCGTTTAAAGTTTTTGATAAATGAGTACGAGCTGAGTATGATTTTTTAAATTTCCATATCTTATACAATTTTGCTCGGATCGACTCGAAATTTTTGGAAGATATTTCTGACATTAATTATTATTGTAAAAAAAATCGTATAACCCCTGATAATTGTTGGTATAGAAAATAAAGATTTTAAACATGTTTATATAATAGGTTGGGGAAAAAGTTTTGCTGTATTTTTTGATTATTTTCAACGAGCATTATTCCACGATTACAGAAATCCTTGTCCCTGTTGGCAAAAACAGACATCAAATTTTCACCCTCTACTTCAAAAATGGGTCAGTTTCGTAACGATTCAGCAGCGAATCGCAGACATAAATTCGGTCAAAATGTTTTTTTGCGTTAAATCGTGTAACACCACATATCGAGTTTTTTGGTCAATCCGAGCTTATGCAAATAGTTCCAAACAGTTTTATGGTCGATGTTCAGTTTCTGGGCGATGGCTCGAGTACTAATATTTCAGAGCGAGGAGCATTTTTACCTTTGTCATAGTAAAACTGTAAAATATGCCGAATTTTCTCTTTATTTTGCTCCATTTTGTTACGAAATAACTCGATGATGACTTAACCAAACACAATACTGTCAAAGAATGAGTTAAAGTACGTGAAAACATCAAGCAAAACATAGTAATCTTTGAACAATAATAAAATTAATTATTTTTTTTTTAATTTATTGAACATTTGTATTGAATTTGTAACTAATTTATTTATGACTTTAATTATACTAACAAGATTTTTTTATATGAATCTGTTTTACTAAAATGTCTATATAAACATGTGACAATAAAAGAAAAAAATTAAAAACACAAAATTGCCACATTTAAACGCTTGTAATTCACAATTTAACATACGTGATTTATTTTGGTCCTTCGTAATTGATTCCCGCATCACCCACTCCTCTTACGCAGGCGGCTTATAAATAACGTGTCTCGCAAGCTACGGATTTTCTTTTAATTTTCTTTGCAAACAATCATAACAATATTTTATATATATACATATGAAATTATTATTTTATCGTAATAATAACTATAACATGCGTACTTAATTACGACCGTAAGTGTAGCGTCAAAAGACGCTTTATGTGAGGTACTTAAAGCGTGTTGCCTGTCCGCCGCGTCGTTATATAGGTTTCAATAATATTATAATATAATATGTGTGTGTGTGTGTGTTTGTATAGTTATAAATATTCTTAAGTATATTATTATTTATAAGGATGCGCGACATTTTTATGAGTCCACGCCCATTTACCACCCATTGCGACGCGTCGAAGGAAAACGCAAGCTAAACTATATATATATTTGCCCATACCCACTCAAGACGTAAGGTGCCATTAATATCAGTAACGACTGCCAGAGAAAAAGTATAAAATTTAATTAATGTAAGGTAGTAAAGTCGACGCACACAATTACCTAAATAAACAGCCGTATAAACGAGGAAAGCCAGCGAAAAGTCGAATCGATGCGCCATAAATGCGTATTTTATATTGCGGACGGGGAGTAACTTAATTTTCGATTCCCGCGTGTACGTTGATTGCACACGCGTTTGTATAAGTGTACGCACTAAATCCACCCGAAATGTAGATTTAATCTTCGGTTATAAAATTAATTGGCATTCTATAACAGCCAATTTAAACCTTGATAACAAGTGGCTATTAAAGTGGTCACAGTATGTGTGTATATATATATAGAATTACATATGGGTGAGTGTCCGGCCGGCCGGCCACATTACGGCGGTCATCTGGCGTGTGTTAACTGTTCATAATACACCCGCGCGTAATGCAAGCTTTATATACAGGAGAATGGGGGATGGTGCTCTGTGGCGAAAGAGGATCGTTTTGCAAAATGGACACGATGTGCGAATTTAACGGCCCCTTCGAGATGTATAAATTTGACTAAATGTGCGATAATATCGGACAATATGCGTGTGTGTGTGTGTGTTTGCCACTTGCATTGATACACATTTATACAATATAACATGTAGATAGAATGGTTAATTAATTGAATATCTAAATTGGGCTGAGATTACATGAACTAATGTATATATTATTTAAGGACTACATAGGAAAATTACATGCAGTAACAACTTTCCGTTTCTTTGTCCTTGCCGCGATTCGGCTTTGTACACGTAAAGAGCACACGCGACTGCCTAATAAAACATGCTACTCGAATTCATTGCGTTCACTAACGAGAGAAATATCATTAAAAGTTGCTGTTAGACTTTCGGCTTTTAAAAGGATACGAAATTAAATCCAAGTCTTACTTAATCCTTCCGAAAAGGAATTTATAAGGCGAACGCTTGCGCTGAGAAAAGTCAAAGAACTTTGCGGGCGCACACGACTTTTGCGTATACACCGGTTTTTTAGTTTATTATATGCAATCTATATTAAGCTTTATATGTGTTTGGTAGGGGTGGTGTTTAGTAAAAAGAGTATATACATATATACCGTTTAGTCTATTACACGAACATTTATTTAACGGTATTTGTGGACTTAGATGCGCATGCACACACACATTTCCACAGCGAGAGAGAATATCATTTCAGAGTCTTGGCGATATGGCTTTGCTTGAATTTAAGCAAACGCGGTATTAATTAAAGTAAACCCCAAATAAAACTTCTAGTCGAGCACCACTTAGCCTATATTAAGCCGAACAGCTCGAGAGTAAACGTTTCTGTGTGGTTTTTTTGGGATTATGTTCAATTATACAATTTTTATATTTGTCACAGAGAATGGATATTTTTTGTATTTTATGCCGTAATTATTAATGTTAATTGTAATTTATATTACTGTTTCAAACCTGTAAATATAATATAATTTCAATAAAGTATGGTGACTGTTAACCCCTTAGAGCTTGGCGCTATCCTGCATTGTTTCCCTGGTCGATAGGTAAAATATCTATTATTGAAGTTAGGTCTACAACTAAGTTTTAAAGGTTGGCACATAGATGTCGCTCCTGCATCCACATCTCAACGCATCCAAGCAAA
>JANSTU010045834.1:0-10490 GCA_027564075.1 Bolitophila hybrida | reverse complement strand
CATGACCTGACCACTCGTGTGAACCCGTAATGGTCAATGAATCCGGTGTGCGGCATCGCACACTGGCCCTATGTCCCTCAAGGGATTACAGGATCCAATGAGATATTCTTACGGAATCGGTAGCGGTGTAGCGAATATACGACAATTTATCTTGAATTATAAATTTCGGACAATTTATATCAAACAATTTATCTCGACGACAATTTATTTTGGGGACAATTTATCTCGCGAATACTATCTTATACGTAATTATAATAAAGGGTGTTCCATTAAGAAGGAATTATATTAAATATGAACCACACTTAAACGTCAAATCATTTTTTACATCTGTTTACATATTTGGAAATTTCAACCATGTAAAGATCGATCGATCACTTTAATTCAGTAGGTTCCAAAAATTGCAAAAATTGGGTCGGTGGCAGATGCGAAAAGAAGCCAAGAGAGAAGCCAATACATCCACAAAAAGTCACTGTTTTGTGTGCCCTTTTTGCTGGCGGAATCAATGGACCATTTTTCTTCGAAAATGCAGCTGGCAATTCAGTTATAGTGAATTTTGAGTGGTACCGTGCCATGAACTTCTTGTGGCCAGAATTAGATGCTATGGATACCGAAGACATGTGATTTCAACAAGACGGCGCCACAATGGCTTTATTGAATGAGAAGTTCCTGGGCGCATTATCTCTCGAAACAGCGAAGTCAATTGGCCACCGAGATCATACGATTTGACGCCTTTGGACTTTTCCTTTGGGGATATCTTAAGAGCAAGGTCTATGCAAACAAGCCAACAAGCTAACAACAATTCAAGAGCTAAAAGATATAACAAGATATATTTGTGAGATCGAGGAGCAATTATGCAGAGATGTCATCAAAAAATTAGACCATCAGTTGCAGGTTTACGGCCGAAGCCATGGCAAACATTTGACCGATATTATCTTTCAAACATAATTGCCATGAACCATTTCCCAAGATTAAATAAAGAAATCAAAAATGTACAAACAATGTCTGTTTTTATCTTAACATATTTCCTTCTTAAGAATAACTTATAGTACTGTAATATATTTTATTTCCTAAAGATTTATATTCGTATTAGTGCCCTGAAATTGTATTATAATATATCATTCGAAAAACAATCGTTAGGAATTTCAACCTAGATCCCTAGAAAAGTACGCGCACAGACATGACATTTTTAATCATACATTTTTTTCGAAAATTTTACAGTGACAGAGATACACCAATCTAAAAGAAGGATAGGCTGTTAAATTAATAAGCATGAAATGAAATGAAATGAAATGCATATAAGGCTCTTTAAAATGTATTTAATTACAGCTCTTTGTTTCATAATGTTTTTACGACGGCGAGATTATTTATGTATTACGAGAACAGTTATAACATTTTGCAATATTTATTTATTTAGTTATTTAATATTATATTTATTAGATTGACACTTCACAAACAAAAAATATACTATGCATACGTACTACGTTACAAATGTTAATTCATGGAAGACAAATAAAAACTTCAATGCTATTCTAATATATTACCTATTAAATCCAGCGTTTCAAAATCCCGGGGCCAAAAAAGTAGTATGTAGAATGCTGCGGGTTTTTTTCCTATTCTAACTTTAAAAGATGTCGCGCGCACTTTCGTGAACTCTTGTTGACTGAAACAGAAATGTGTATACGCATAAAAAAGTAGTAGAATGCTGCGCAGTTTTCCCATTGCTATCGTGCTAGATGCGTTCTTCTTCACGTCCACTGCCACAAACTTTCTGTTTATGTCCCAAAAACATTTTTTTACACAAATTCTGAGTTTTCAGTCAAAGATAACATGATCTTTTTTGGGTAAAAGTAATTGTTTTAGGCTTTCAGTTTAGTGGGTACTAGTAAAAGTAAATTTTGGAATTCTAAAATTAAGAATTGCGTGTTTTTTTATTCAATTATGGGTGCTTTTGTATTTTATAATAAACACCAAAAAAATCAAAATTGAGATCTTAATTAAATTTATATTTATTAGTATATATTATTAAATCAAAAAACAAACAAACTAACAACCATTTACTTATGTTAGTACTCAAATGTTTTCATCGGCACGCGGTTTTTTGGTATCCAAACATTATTTTTAATTCAAATAATATAGTACCATTGTTTTAAAATCCTCTTCTCATCAAATATACATAAATTCTAGTTTAATCAAAATATATTTTTTCAGTGTACAAAATTATATGTATTACACGTAAGTAGACTACATCTCGGCGATACCATTTTTGACAAGTAGATGTCAGCACATATCTTCGATCAGCTGATTTTAGAGCAGTGTAAACAAATGCTGTGAGTATGAAGAAGAGAAATGAAAATGCGTATCTCTTTGTCTTTGTCTCTTGTGTTAAATTTCATGGTTTATAAAATATGAACACTTTGTTTTGCGGCTAGAATAAAATTTCGTATTATCATTTGGTCAAGAGTCAATAGTTAGCACTTCTCACTGCATTTATCGTTTTAAATTCAGCGTAAGTAGTCCTAAAATATATCAGGTACATTTATTTCAATTGGTATTATTATTATTGAATTTTAAATGTTTATTTGTACAAATCCAATAGTAATAGTTCAGACAAACAATGGTCTGGACGTTGTCAATTCTTCTGGCAGTGGTTACGCTGTTTGCAGCTGCCGCAAATGGCGATCCGCAATTAATCAGGTAAATATAGACAATAAGCTAAATGACGACGTAAAATTTAATATAATGTTTGTGTATTTATGATTGTGTTGCAATAATACATTTTGAGAAGTCCGCTGCAATCAAATTTTAGGACGCCATCATATTTTTTTTAGTTTCTTTGTGTTGAATTTTTTTTAGAAATTTATTCATAAATTCAATTAAAGACACACCGGCTTAGGCAAATTCCGTGTATTTGAAATACAGTTTCTGAGAATATTGTCGGATTTATTATTTCAAAATGCAGAATTTATTCAATTATTCAAGTGCTGTCAGTAATTGTAGCGTATATCCGACAATGAACTGATTAGCCATAAAAGGTCACTCAAAGACACACACACACAGGTCACACAACAACTAGAAAACTTATTTATATTATGCGGATGATGAATTATATTTTTATTTTAGTAAACAAGTATTTGTGTGTGTGTGTGTGTGTGTGTTTTGTATTACATTTGTATAATTAGATTAATGTTTTTTTGCTTTTCATATAAGAATTCCAATCCAAAAAACCGAAACAGTCCGTGATCACTTCCGTCGTGTTGACACCGAGCTGCATCAGCTGCGCTACAAGTATGGAACCGGAGGACCTACTCCGGAGCCCCTGTCTAACTACCTTGACGTAATTCCTTTTACACCACTTTTCTTGTTAATAAACTAAATCTGAATTGATTGTTTTAGGCTCAGTACTTTGGAGCCATTACCATTGGAACGCCACCGCAAAGCTTTAAGGTTGTATTTGATACTGGCTCATCGAATCTGTGGATTCCATCGAAGCAATGCAAATTCACCAATATCGCATGCTGTAAGTTAATGTTCAGCCTGTTTGTGGCTTCTATTATTAATAAATTTATATTTTTAACAGTGATGCACAACAAATACGATGCCAAGAAGTCTTCAACATTTGAGAAGAATGGAACAGAATTTGCGATTCACTATGGATCGGGCAGTCTGTCAGGATATTTGTCCACCGACACTGTTAATGTAGGTTTTTTTTTAGTTGCCTGTTAATAAAGAATTAAAATATTGATAAATATACAGATTGGAGGTCTGGACATTGCCAAACAAACGTTTGCTGAGGCAATTAACGAGCCTGGTCTCGTCTTCGTGGCTGCTAAATTTGATGGCATCCTTGGATTGGGCTACAGTTCCATTTCCGTCGACGGTGTTGTGCCACCGTTCTATAACATGTACAATCAAGGTCTGATTCCAGAGCCAATCTTTTCGTTTTACTTGAATCGTGACGCAAATGCACCAGACGGTGGTGAGATTATCTTCGGTGGTTCTGACACAAATCACTATACCGGAGAGTTTACATACTTGCCCGTTGATCGCAAGACATATTGGCAGTTCCGCATGGATAGTGGTCTGATCGGTGACCAAGCATTCTGTGTGAACGGATGCGAGGCTATCGCAGACACTGGTACCAGTTTAATTGCTGGTCCATTAGAGGAAGTGTCGATCATCAACAAGGCCATTGGAGGAACACCAATTCTAAACGGTCAGTACATGGTCTCATGCGAACTTATCCCGAAATTGCCCAAGATCCAGTTCACTTTGGGTGGACGCGTATTTGAGCTCGAAGGCAGTGACTATATTTTGAGAGTAAGTTTCATTCTATATTCTAAGTTAGAATTGATAATAATTTTTTGTAATGTTTTATGTAGATCGCACAGATGGGCAAAACCATTTGCATGTCTGGCTTTATGGGTATCGATATTCCGCCACCAAATGGTCCACTCTGGATTCTCGGGGACGTTTTCATCGGCAAGTACTACACTGAGTTCGATATGGGTCAGAATCGTGTAGGATTCGCTACTGCTGTATAGAATCACTAAATACCATAACCTCTCTGTCACTAAGCCATACATTTCTAAGTTTTTTTTTTCTAAGCATTAAATTGTGACCAAAAAGTTGAGTTTAAATAAAGCAATAAAAATAAACGAACATAATAGGGTGTCAACAAAGTCTTGCGGTATTTTCATTCAATTTTCAATTATTCATAAAATTGTTACAATCATCCGATTTAAGCCAAAATGCGCCGTTTTGTTCAATGACTAGTTCCCAACGAGATGCCAACTTCATATTACCCCTCTTATAGAAGCTCGGAGAGCCTATTTGCACAGGCCTCTTTTGTGGCCAACTTCCTACTACCAAGCTCATTCGCCATGAACAGAAACAGGTGGTAATCACTGGTCCGAGGTCCGGGAATATACGGTGGATGCAAAAGAACGCTAGCTAGGGTCCCATATACATCTTCCATTTATTATTAATAATACATTTGCATGGGAATTTGTTTTTGTCTCTTGTTTTTGGTTTTCTGGTTTCAGCAGGCATAAATATAAATAAATGAGCGAGGATTGCAGTAAGTAGTCGGTATTTTCATTTTATCTATTACTACTAATATTGTATCGATGATGATTTGGACTCCCTACCAATACTCAATTAGTTAATTAGGTAATTACGAGAGAGTTTTTTTAAAATTTCCGTAATGACGAAATGATGGATTTTACATTAAAAAAAAGAAGTTAGAACTGGTAAAAAAGGTTACAACAGGATTATTACTACATTACAACTAATCGATGCACAAGTCTATTTCGAAAATCGCCATAGCCTCATTTGGCTTCAAAGATATAGATCATCCACCGTAGCATCCAGATTTGTCACCCACATATCCTTTTCAAAATGTGCAGCAAGATCATCCTGAAAGACAGCGATTAGTCTCTGTAAGCAGCAGGAAATAATATTTTTTTAGACAAAAACAGTTGTAAAAATGTTTTGATGTTCGAGGAGAATATTAATAATTATTTCGTCTCTTTCTATCTCAGACAGAAATTCTCATTCAGCCTGTGCATTTCTGAAAAAAACATAACATTTTAAATAAATTCGACCATAGAAATATTTAAAAATATAACAAAAAAGTTTTGACAGCGGTGGGATTCGAACCCACGCCTTCGAAAAGACTGGTGCCTTAAACCAGCGCCTTAGACCGCTCGGCCACGCTATCTTATAGCTTCGCTTTCTAAAATCATTAATCGTGATTTCACAACTACTACCTAAATTTTGTCTAAAATACATATATACACTTTTAAATTATAATTGTGTATCTACAATCTATATATATGTAAAACATAAACAAACAAATTAAAATCTAATATTTTTGTTCAGATTACATAATGTAACTTTTTGTCACGGATGGGTTTTCTTATTCATTTTTTTTTATTCGGTAGCTCGATCAGAATTAATAATAATAAAAAAGAATTTTTGAATATTTATAGTACCGTTTATAAAACCAAAACAATTGTTTTTTACTTATCGAAAACCTTACAAATGCAAAACAGATACTGATTAATACTTGATTACTATTTGTTCGAATGGAATACTTGGATAGAATTTCAGATTGACATTTTGGTTTCAAACACATTTTATATGAAAACTCTTTCTACGTTCATACTATGTGGAACGGGACGTTAAAATACGTAAATAATAAATAAAAAAAACCGCATATGTGCGTTTCTGACGTCACGAAAAAAACACATTTTGGTAACACTATTATCAGTGGTCGCATATAAAAAAATGTTGGTAGTACACGACTTGCGTGTTCTGTCCCAAAGGCCGCATACTTATTATATTTTATTTGATTTATAAAATATTTATTATTTTACATTTTTTTGATCTACACAGGTAAAACAAAGTTGGTACATCTATAATATAATTGTTACATCGAGAATGTGACAGTGAATTTATGTACGAGTATGATAGTGTAAATATAAAATATTTGTTAACAAGTGTGTAAGCATACGGGATAAAGTTAATATACATATGTATTATAAAAGTTCGGCTGCCGCAGGGCATTTGTCGACCCCAAAACCAAAAAATTAGTCGCTAATGAAACCCTTAGGGGTGAGAGGGGAGGAGGGGGAAGAATCATCTGAAAGGTACTGAGTTTCGAACATATGAATGTAAGGCCAAGGGGCTACCGCATTATCACTCGGTGACATCGGTAGTCAGCTGTCCAGGGAAAATCACTACTGATGAGTTGATGGTGGACGAATAAGCCGAGATAACTGTCCTACAGGTTAACTGTCAGGGCAGTTATGACACAATGTGCGAACTAGGAGTGATTACGAGAGATATACATTTGAAAAACACTTCGCTCTTACAGTAATGTAAATACACGAATTCACTAATGAATTTGGGTTAATGGTGGATTTGAAACTATGTACATGGTATCAGTTTATTGCAAGTTTGAGGATGATATTGAGCCGTACGTTACCTACTTGAGTGCAATAACCGAAAGGTTTAGTTATCAATGTCTAGTGTTTGGACTTGACGCAAATGTTATCCCCCCTTATGGTTTAGTGAGGGACTGAGTCGTTGCAGAGCCAATGCGATCCGAGCCCTCCCACTAGAAGCGTGGATCGTTGCATCGGGTATGCCGGTTATCAACCAGCCCTCTGAATTTTATATATTCAATGGAGCGCGAGGTTAGAGTGACATTGATGTAACTGTCCTATACTATATAGGAATATAGTCAGCCCGCGATTTTATATGAATTATTTTGAATGGGCGAACCTACCTGAATGTGAATGAATGACGAATAGGGTCGAATATAGGAAAGCCATGATGGACGCAAAGGAACTACACTGGAGGAACTTTGTCGGGGATACTGGGAATGAAAACTAATGGGGAGCTGTATATAAGTAGTATGAAATTTGATAATGTATGAACAGAGTGTAAATGTATTATTGAATGAGTTCTTCCCAGAAGCGGTTCCAGAAGACCACTTCGATGCGTGCCGCCGGCTAGTTTCGACCCAACTCCACCGAGTTGGGAAGAAATCAACGAGGCGGTGTATCAGAGTGGTTCAAGGAAAGGCCTAGATGGTGAGAATGGGGAAATAGCCAGAGCGGGCTGGAAGGCAATTACATACTACTTGGTATCATTGTACAGCCAATGTATAACCGAAGGCTTTTTCCCGACGGAATGGAAGATTGGAGACGTGATTGTCCTGCTCAAGTCTCCGGACAAAATGCTTGCTGATGCCAGTTAAAAGCGTAGGGACATTAAGTGCTTCCCCAGTGCAAACAGTAAAATAACTGTTAGAGGTCTGTGCCTCCAAGCCATACCAAGGTTAAATGGTACCACGGGAGGCAGGGAGCCCCAGAGACTTGTCTCTGCCCCATAGCTGGTATGGGAGAAGATAGATCCCGCTCTCACCAGTGAGGACTTTGACCTTGCAGAATAACACAACTGGTAGGTAGTATCTTGGTACTGCCAAGTTTCAAGAGCTATATCGAACACTCCCAGGGAAACGTGAGGTATACCTTATGGCAGGCACACACGTACAAATCGTACAATTCAGTTCAACGAAAAATCCAAGTCACTTTTGTTTTTCTTAAACGCCATCGGAGTAAAATGTGATCACAATATGTGGAAAAAATCGACGAAGCCAGGATTACAATGGAAGAGAGTTCGTGAGTGAAGCATTAGCATTAGAAAACATTAGCATTTTTAACTTTGACAGTATGCCATTTTGTCAAAAATGCATATTTTAAATACCTTCGATCAAACACTATGTTTCAGAATTTCTGGATCGAAAAAATCTATAGCCATACAGCCAAAAATGTAATACCACAAAATCGAAACAGCAAAGGCGCCACATTTGAGGGCTGAAGTCAACCTCTTCATTTGTCGACCATAAAACTACAAACATTAGTCGGCGCTAATGAAACCCTTAGGGGTGAGAGAGCATCAAAGTTTTTTTTTAAAGAGTTATGACATCATATTTTGAGGTATGGGGGAGAGGTATTTGTATATGAGTATATGGTATCAAATTTAAAATACCTATGTTTTAAAAAAAGTATTTTTTTGTTTTTAAGCATTAAAGGTATTGTAAATACCTATTTATTTTAAAAAAGATAAAGGAAATCAAACGTTTGTGGGCGGAGTTATTTGTACAAAGATTGCAATGATTGCAGTTTTTTACATGTTACCAGATAGAGTAGCATAGAGGGTTATATTTCTTGGCTCTCTATCAGCCTTTCTCAGGTATGTTTTTCCTCAGCGTGATTAAAAGGTGTTAGCCACAGGGTACTATTCCTTGGCCCTCTATCCTCTATTCCTAATTTTAATATAATTTATAAGTTTTGTGGATTTGAGGTCTACAAATGACCCCAAAAGGGCGGGGGATTTTTTTTTTCAAAATCGAGTATTCGCTCTGCTGTAGATTGGCCCATTTGAGTGTAGTGAAAATAAATCTTACTTTGATTTTGTAACATATTATTAGAGTAGATATTTTGCACCAATTAATTATTCAGCTCAAATCCAAAAATGTTTTAAATATTTTAAATTGTAATAACACAAGTTTCGATGATTTCATTTTTTTTGGTTATATTTTATATAATTTCGAATTTTTTAATATAATAAAAAATCGAAAGTTTAATATTTTTTTGATTTTTGATTGATTGATTTTTTAAATTAGAAGCAAACAAATTAAATAATTTATTTATTAAATAGGCCATGAAATATTTAACATCGTTCATTCCCATTGAGAATTTTAATAATATTTATAATAACAACAAAATTACTTTAAATATATTTATTTTAATAGAGCTATAACATAACTTCAATTAACAATAATTTAGATATAATATAACAATATTATGGATTGATTACATTATTTAAAAAATATAAAATACAAATACAATGTGGATAGTTTATGTACTCGTACTTTTAATTTTTGGTGATTTATGGTTAATACTCACATGTGGAAAAAATAGGAAAACCGAATGACAAATTGGGCCTAAATCAATAAAAAAACATAACATATGAATAAAAAATGTTTTACCATCTGTATCGAGGTCGTAATCAACTTTATCCGTTTAACTGTCTTTGGAGACCAGTTCTTGTAATACACAGTTGCAAAATAATATGAATACATAATTGTGTGTACGATGCTATTTAAATAGGCAACCAATGTTCCATGTTTGAATGATTAATTAAACGTAAAAGAAATCGAATGTTAAGCTAATTGCCACGTGGCGGAAACCCCAATATTCAAACTAACCTTATTAATACATGTAATAAGAATATATATGTAGTATAGATAACTTTTTCCAATCTACCATCTAGATTTATAAACACCTGGTAGGGCTAATATTATAATAAAAAATCGAAA
This sequence comes from Bolitophila hybrida, assembly GCA_027564075.1. Classification (NCBI taxonomy): domain Eukaryota; kingdom Metazoa; phylum Arthropoda; class Insecta; order Diptera; family Mycetophilidae; genus Bolitophila; species Bolitophila hybrida. The sequence goes on along the minus strand of JANSTU010045834.1, from coordinate 598 downwards.
GTTTTATATTAATAATAAGGCAATAAGCATAACATTGTATTTGTATTTTATATTTTTTAAATATTGTAATCAATTCATAATATTGTTATATTATATCTAAATTATTGTTAATTGAAGTTATAGCTCAGTCTATTAAAATAAATATATTTAAAGCAATTGTGTTGTTATTATAATTATTATTAAAATTCCCAACGGGAATGAAAGAATGATAAATATTTCATTTAATTAATCAATTAATTAATTTAAATATATGTGTATATATCTTTATCATTATTTTCTGATTATCGATTGGTCCCACACAGCTACTGCATTTTTCAAAGTAATTCATGCATATAAAAATGAAGGCCGAGTAGGACCGACTTGTCGTCCAGGACGTCCAAGAAAAACAACTGAAAGGTCCATACTATTCGACGCAGATTACACGAAGGAAATAAACACGGAAGAATTGCACGGAAAGTTCCATTCGTTAATTATTTAAAAAAAACGAATGCAATTTTAGGAGGAAAATGTGCATGTTCTCTAGCGTAGACCAACGTTAGTGGCTGCAAATCCTGTTGGTACGGTTTTTGTTTCGAGGTGTGGTCGTTCCAGTACCAGT
>JANSTU010045833.1:0-23986 GCA_027564075.1 Bolitophila hybrida | reverse complement strand
GGTCAATGAATCCGGTGTGCGGCATCGCACACTGGCCCTATGTCCCACAAGGGATTAAAGGATCCAATGAGAGACATTCTTGCAGCCATGTTGTTACAGTCGAGTTGAAGGATTCGTTTCGCCTTAACATCGCGTCAAAAGTTCATCATTTGAGCGCTCTTCTTAGATTGGACGATCAAGTTCCTCCACATTTTCGTCAATCAATCGAGCAAGAATTCGTGACTTTAGTGTTGCATCTTCGAAAATACTGCAAATTGGTCTATATAACTTTACGTACATATTCATAGATACGAGGTTTATCCAGAAAATAAGTATACTGAATTTTTGTAGGTTGTTTTGTTTTATTTAAACAAAAAAATACGTTATACTTTAGTAAGTAAGCTTTATCTGTGCAGGTGGTGAAGTCTTCCGTTTATCACATCATTATAAATCACAAACGAAGGTTTTCCCTTCCAATAAAGGATGACGCCGCGTATTTCGCCACTTGGCGGGAGATCCAGACATTGTTCACGAAACGTGTTGTCGACTCGACACTTCGACAGTTCTCAACATACTGACCTCGAACTGGTCTCGTTGCAAAGGGGAGAAGTCAGGCACACACTGCCAACATGACGAACATAATATCCCTCCGGTCGTGACAGCCACTCACTTACATATTTAATAAATAACAAAAAACATTTTTGGAGTCTCCTATACAGCATGATGGGGATCCTTAAAGCATATGTAGAAGCATTATTATTTCTAACAAATATATTTATTTAATTATTATTTTTTTTATTTTAATATATTATAATTATTCCTGTTTTTCTATTTTTCAGGAATGAGTAAGTACCCAATTTCATATGTTCCATTTACTATATGCTGTGATTCAAGTGCAATAACCGTATTTAAGTGTAAGTAGCCATAAAATAATACTTATTAATTGACAGTACTTAATTTTTTTTAATAGAGTTGTGTTTTTGTGATAAATTTTGATTACGTTTTAGAAGAAGTACCTCTGGTAGGATCAACTTTTTCTATGTTGAATCGGCCATACATTTATACAATCTATAAATCTATAAATCTTTAAAATGTATATATTATTAGCTTTATTAGAAAGATAATGTTAAGCTCAAAGAAAGCGCTATCTGGTCCATTTCTCGAGCATCTGGTGTCTTGTATTGTCAATGAAATGCCAATTTTTTCTCTTTTACCGTCTTTAAGCGCAGAAAAAATGGTCGACTTTACAAATCACACCACAGACAATAAACCAAAAGTATTAAATCCAATTGAAGGCCAATTTTTAGGTTGTGGTTTTAACAAGATGATAAAACGGAAAAATCAGTAATCATAATTCATTGACAATAACATTTATTTCGGGATAATTTTTAATAAAATATGTATCCACCAGCTCATTAGGCACACTTAACAGTAACATTTTGTGGTGTCTCAATAGAGGACTGATTTCTTCTTGTTTGGTGAGAAAAAGGCAGTAGAACCAAATAATTTATGACAAGAAGAATTCAATTTTTAATTAACCTTGAAATATTATCATACAAATCGGTAATAACAATGCACACCTTTAAAAATATTATTCATACCGAAAATAAAAATAAAGAGCATAATTTTCAAAAATTATAAAGTTTGTCATAAAAAATTATAAAATAGGCAATAGGTAACATTTCTCTGTAAATCATTTTTGTATTAGGTTTGCAATTAGTCTTCATAATGTAGGTCATTTGCAGATTAGTCTTCAATAGCCCTTTATTTCATCTGTTATTGCAGAAAAGTTTGCAATTAGTCTTAAAATGTAGGTCAGGCTATTAAATACGGTTGGTGTGTTGCACTTTATTTTAAAGTCATTTGTAAATTGGAAATTTGAACTGTCAAAATAGCATTAAATGTCATTCTATTTTCAGTCTGAGAGGGACAGAATGAAAATCTAATGAAGATCGATGAAGATGATGAAGAAAGTTTTCAAATTCTATCTACAAATTGTAATTTGCAGGTCAACCCAAAGATCAAATGCAGAAGGCTATTTATTTTATATAAAACATTCAAAATGAAGATCGATTGCAGATGCCTGCTAATTACCATTTGCTGTTGAAATGCAGATGGGTAAACCTAAACCTAACATTCCGAAAACTTATTTCCCCCATCCTATTTGAAACTGTTTTTACAAAAACTAGTCTCCCCTCTTATTGGAGTCATGTCCCTTGACTTACTTTAATAGTTTTGATTTATATGGATGTTTTCAAAACGTGTCGGAACCATCCGCAGAATTTCCATCAAATATTTAAAATACTAATCCTAAAACTGACGTTATAACCAGCTAAGTATGATGTATTGTTTTTATTATTAAAAATTGAACACTTAAAATCGATCCCTATCGTTTTATCTTTCAGTACATTTTGCTTGTCATTCGAAATTAATTTGAATAAAAATCTCCCTAATATTTATAGTGTACCTACTATACAGATCTGTCTAATGAAATATAAATGTATATTTCTTTAATATATATGTATAAAGTATTTAAAGGGGGAGTTGTCTACTCCAAACTCTGCTGAAGGGATTTTAATTATGCCGGCCTGTGTCTGCGTCTTCATTAAAGAACGAAGCGCTCGATGCTCTTCGACTGTAAATTATAAAAAATAATTTTCTAGAGGACTTGATAAAACAAAGAGACCTTCCTGTGAGTAAAAAAATTGCACCCACAACGGATTATCCGACCGGTTTTTCCGCGATGCCTATACATAAATCGTTGTACTATATACGGGTGCTGAAAAGTGAGTTTTTTTTTGTTACACACACAAACAATCCAAAATAATGGGACACGTCGAATTTGGGCTTTCGTTTTGATACTTGTGCTGCGCCAACCGCAGCCGCTCATTGAAATCATGAATAAGCGCTATGTTATTTATTTGCTTAGTTGTATATACACTTCCACCATCCCCCATTCACACTGAAACGTCACCGCAGATCCAAACAGGAAGTAAGCATTTTTCATGCTTATACGATATACATATGACGTATATATTCGCTGGAAAACAAAAGCGCGTTGATTTTATTTTTAGAATATAAATATCATACCTCATACGTATTCAACATCTGGCGTTTTGGACGTATTTTTTTCTTCTGTGCAAACAAATTATATTTATTTTAGGCACAACAAAAGTATAAAACAAAAAATCCACAATGCCGCAGGGAATAGGTCGTCCGGGATCTTTGCTGAAAAGTATCATGTTAAGTATTTTCTGGCACGGAGAGGTTCCCCACGATTTTTGCAGGAATTTCTGTATAAAAGGCAAAAGCTCCTCGCAATATAAAAGTCAAACCATTAATTATGTACATGAACGTGTGTCCTTAGAATATCGTCGAAGACGCATGGAATATGTATGTGTATTTCTCCTGCCACCAAAATTTCTGCTTCTTCCGCCAGCCGCACGTCGCACATTACCGGCTCCGAGTGATGAGCAGACTATTGCATATACATAATACACTCGGAAAATATATTTCTATATACAGATATAGAACTTATATAAATTTTCATTGTTCGCATCCGTAAACTTCATTGAACTTTTGCACGTTATCAGAGAAATTATGTTGTGAGAGGAAAACATTTCAGAGCAGGTTTTCCGAGAGCAGTGCAAAGAGAAAAGCGCACACCATTCACCATCCCCATATAATAAATACAAAAGAGAAAGCTCATCGTCGCCTGCACGTAGTTTCTAGCGCTCTTCGTGAGCACGTCCAACAACGAATAATCTGTTCACTATATATTGAACATTTGATCAGTCCTCGTTTCACAGTCGTCGAGTTTGGTCGAATTTTCCAACACAACAGAAAAGTAGACGAACGCGTGTTTACGGTGTGTCTGGATAGTTTTCCTATTATACCCGGTCGCCGTGAGTTTGTGTATAACAGAAACTAATGCCGCTTGTTGCGTTCAAGAAAATACATTTCCCGGCAGTCTCTGCGCTACGATAGTTTGTTTTTTTTTTAGCTGCACGCTATCGTGTTGTTTTGTGCGTGTTTTGTTTATATTGTTCATGGTGTGTTTCCTCATAAAATGTTTGGTTAAACTCTCTAACTTAACGCCGGTACTGTCGGTTTAAATGAGTTTTCCTAGAATACATCAGTGCCACAAACGCACCAAAGTATAATATAGCCGTGTGAAATTGTGTCTGTGTTCTCGAGCTTTGTTTTGCCATATATAAATACAAAACGAGCGCACGCGCCAAATTACGCGCACACATATATATATATATATTTTGCCGCGATGTTTTCGTATGTTTCCTTCATTATTATGTGACGCTATTATAAATAAACATGCTCGACTGGAAATCATGAATGTACTGTACGGCAATATCATGCTTTATACGTGAATAAGTCCGTACGGATATACATTTCTGTATAGATTTTGAAGTGAGGATTTTTTTTTATTTATATATGTATATATTTATAGAGCCCAGAGATGATATTGAGTGTGTATTTGTGTGTGTGTTTGTTTGTGCATTGAATATTCATATGTTCATAGATTTCGAAAAGTATTGAAGTCAGTCAGTATTATTATACAAAATAATAAGTGTATACATTTTTTTTGTCGATTGTTTTTTTCTGTTTTATACAAACATAATATAAATACTATTTTCTTGATAAAATCAAAATGATTAGACATTTACATATACAAACTGAAAACATTTAATTATATCACTTGAAATGCACATAATTAATTAAAATAATATAATGGGATTTTTTATTTTGATTATTTTTAACGTACAAATAAATAAATTGTCAACCAATCAAAAATGTGCACTGCTAAATAAAAAAAAAATCCACTATTTGCTTCAAAAATTAAAATTATTAATCGCATATATCTCCAGCTCTAGACTACTCGGCAGACAAGTGCGTTAGGCTAAATTTACACCAGCGGCAAATGGCAAAATTTATTAACACCGACCACAAACGACGTTTGTCAAAAAAAATCCAAAATGCTCTTATCGTCGTCAAAAATGTTCGTCCTAAATATTTTTTTGGCGATGTTAATAATTTTATTGCCGACCTTTTTATTTGTTTAAAAAAATGTTTTTGCTTGTATCGTTGACTATTATTGTCGAGTACTTTTTTGAAACATATATATTTTTTTACTTAATCTGCGTCGTCAATCATATCTTAAATAGTACCTTAAAATAGTGAAGGATCGAAGCTTTTTCAAAAAGCATTGATACTTAACGTCTTTACAGAAAACTTTGCTAAAATTCATTAAAAGATACATATTTAGGTCCAAGATATTGTAACTATTATAGTTTTAAATCGTTGTGTTTATATTGCTGAACATGACAGTAAAACTGAAATCGTTGATGATGATGAATGAATAATATGTAAATTATATTTAAATAATTTCTTCTTTTATATTAATTTACAAGCTAAATCAAAAAAGCCTAAAGTAAATGTCCTTTATCTTGAGAGATTATAATATTTTATCCCAGTCGAAAGAATCATATTTTTTTTGTAAGTTCACTCCTTGATTTCTGTATTTTTCCAATATTCGAAGTCTTTGGAAAATTACAGCAGTTAGAACTTTAAATATAATATATAATATTATAGCAGTTATGAATAATAAAAGCGTTCTTGTAGATGGTCTCCACCAAATTTAAAGAACGGTTTGGCTGATTGCTTTAAAAAAATATGGTATAATCGGCACATTTGTAGCCATCATCCATTAAACTAAAATTGGAAAAATTCCGGAGCAAAAGTACTCATAAAAAACATCAATTATACAATGTTCAATATTGTAAATTATTCTACTTCCAGATTAAAATGCCGTTTAGTTTTTTGATTCCCGACAATCCAATCAGCCAGAAAATTGGATACCGTCGGCAAACTTTTTTTGGCATCAGTGCATTTACAGTGGTGTAACACAAATTGTGATTAAGATTTTGGTCTGAAAAAATTCTGGCCTTCTGTCAATTTTTTAGTCAAAAGTTCAAAATTCTATTTATTATATAATTAAAATTTACATAATTACATACTATGTTTATGTTTATGTGAATTGTTTCATCGGCTTGTTCTTACCACATATCTTATGATTAATATAAGCTTGAAATCCGCAACAAACTTAAAAGATTTGTAGTTGAGCTTAATCAGCTTAATCAAGATTTAAATATTTGCATATGTTTTTAAAAAGCTTTAAAGAACCCTTGACCACCGTCTTCCATCACTTTAAAGTAGTCAATGCAGGATCTATTTCACATCATTTAAAATAGTTTATGCCTTGATTGGACGATGCACCGGTATTTAATTGGAAATTTTCTAAACTTTCAGCACTGAAAACAAATTTTTCAAACTTAAGCTTAACTGAGCTTTTCGAGATATTATCAGTAACTACACTATCATCGGATGGAATCTTTCTTTCAGATAGCTTTTCTTCTATAATGTTAATTAGCAACAGTTCTACAAGAATGCCTATACATATTTGTTGAAAACATTTGTCATATATCTCGATTGAACGTCATTGTTGTTAATCTTTTGACATTTCCGAACTTGATTGTTTTTAAAAGAAGCACAAAGACAATTAGAGAAACTAATTTCATTTGATACCTGGATCTTGTTTCCTCTTCCTGTATTAATTTTTGACTGTCCTTTGAATCGACCAGTTAAACATATATAACAGTTACATACATCACCACTAGACCTAGTTTCTTTTAGTAGATTTATATCGCCATGGTTCTGAATTTTTCTTAGAGGCACCTTAGAAACATTTTTCTCTTTATTAAGAAGTGCACGTTGACAATGGATATTACGGATCAGATGAACAAAAATGTCCATTGATGTACATTTTAATAAATCCTGAAACTTAGTAGATATACAAAATTTTGTTTTTTCCATAAAAAAAAAAATATTTCTTCCACATGGTGCACAGGTGTGTTGCATTTTTGTCAAGTGAATTTCTCTCAAATAGAGGAGTGCATTTTTGTCACCACCGATTTGTATAGACAATATTTCAAGGTCAAAAATATGAAATTTCGTCACCTCTCTTACTGTGAAGAGTTCAAAATTCTATATTTCAATTTTTCGAAAAAAAAATCCTAAAAAACCGATGGTCACACATAAAGAATTTAAAATGTGGCCAGTTATTCGATGTTTATTTCAGAAGAGTTGTTATGATTTTAAGAAGACTAGACATAGATTGTTTTAATTTGGCCCATTCCAAAACTTAGCGCTCTAAGCGGTCGCCTGCATTTATATTTTTTTTTTATAATTTTCCATATATAACAATTAAAAGTACTTTCCGAGTTTCGAGATTCTTTATTCGTCTATTTTAACTTATAAATTAAATGTACCTTAAAAGAACTCTAAAAGAACCTTCTAAATTGTATGAGAAAAAATAACATTTACCTGGACAATTTTGTGTATCCTTTATAGCTGTTCTTAAATCCATCTTAACAAAATCGTATCATGGTGGACCATGAGTTTCACAAAATTTTATAAACTTTATGACCAAAAATTAATGTAAACCTAAATAACCTCCAGCTAATTTTAATGAATTTCAAAGTAATTTTAGCCTGAGTTTTCCATACGTTGCGCTGCTAGAGGATTATCTCTAAAACGATATTCTATCGTCATTAATGCCGAATCTGTATAGGTCTAGGTAATTAGATGAACTTACAAAGGGGAGATAAGATATGGTAGTGAATGAACTTGAACGAGGCCTCTCTCTTTTGTATTTCAAAATAAATATCCTACATATATATATATATTATTAATATATATATTATATAATAATTATTATTGTTCCATACAAATGTATATAATATATAGCAATAAGTATTTACATATTTATTTAATTATGTCGACCGACCCAAATACAAAATTGCCCACAGCTTCCGTTCGGGAAATGTGGCGCACGTGCCGCTCCTGCAATAAGGTTTAATACAATTTATTCAAATCCAAAGAAAATACATTTAAATGTACTCGTATATCTCACAAATAAAGGTCCGATTTTCCTGAATGGAGGTAGATTTTATACTCTTTCAGATAGTGTATTCGCGTTGTTTATGATGTGCCTATATATGTACATTATTTTACCGGACAGTGCGTGTAGGCGTATTATTATACGCAGTTGCGCTGGCCGTGTACGCACGAAAAACTTTTCAAGGCTCTATAGGATTATGCACGGTTACACACAGACAAACAAAAAGGCTTCACGGCGCATATTTGGAGAGAGAAAAAGCACTCTGACCTTTTTGTACATTGCAAACGCAAACAAAATGTATAAAGGTCGCAAAGTTTAAGCAAACATTTGCAAGAGAACGTCTTTCGTTTCACGTTTGTCTTAAACAAAGTGAAAATAATAAAAGCCGTCGCGCCGAATGAGTGTTGACTATATATATGCTATACATTATGTGTATTTACATTCGATGATTGGAATGCGGCAGTCGAGTGCTTTTTTTCAATAAACAAATAGATAGATAGATTCATCACTTGTAATCTAAAAATAAATGTCTATAAATATTTGTATTTTTCTTTGATTTAAAATGCTCTTTGATTCGCGATTTTGGTCGACCTACACCGCATTTAGAAACTATTTGAACTTCACCTCAGAGCATTAATTGGCGAGAGTTGCCAATAAATTTTAAACAAAACTTTTTTTTAGTTTAATGATATGATTTTATGTAATTTCTACAGCCATATACAATCATTTACGCCAACTCTGCTGCAAGTTTAAGCTGATTTTGTATGCTGAAATGATTATACTTTTTTCTGTTCTCGGAAATTTAGTTTTTGGCTTTAACAGTAAAGTTTTACTTGTTTCAGCAAAGTTTCAGGTTTCAGAGCAAAGTTCTCTCTCATTCTGTCTCAGTACTAATAAAAAATCTTAGCTGTTACAGCAAAGTTTTTTATATTTTATATACTAAAATAGCGAGTATGTTTAGAATTTAGCAGCAAATTTTGGGCTGTTACAGTAAAGTTTAAGCTGACACAACTATGGTTTCTCTCATTTTTATAGTAACAACAGTTAAGTTTGTATTTTATATTAAATTAAACAGCTTAGAAATTCTGCTTGTCGAAACTTTAGGCCTCTGAATCTTAAATTACCCGTTCCGCTAGTCAGAATCGAATTCGTAGCATTCTGTATATAATGTATAAAATTCTTTAAAATATCCATTTGTTATACGAAATACAAATGTTTTGTTGCATTCATTTTTTATGTAAAGTACTAATACCATATGCAATTTGAACCAATTACGTATTTATTATAAATAAATAATTAATACTCTCTTTATTTATGCAAAGCACGTACTCAATTCAACATTATGTAAATAAATGTTATCATAATCATCAAATATATATTAACTTATTATTATTATTATTATTATTAACTTATTAACTTCCACACACAAATAGCAGTTTTAATGTAATTAATTAATTAATAAGGATATAATACTACAATTTATTTGTATTTTTTTAAATTTATAATAAAATAACATATAAGTTTCGTTGTTTTTTTTAGTTTTTTTTTTTTAATTGAATAATATGTTTACGAAATTTTATTTTTTTACAATGTTGAGTTTTTTTAATTAAATTTATATACAATATACATACAATTAATTAAACGAACAGGTGAATATAAATTTAAATATATTTACGATGCTTTTTTGAATTGTGGTTGAACATTTATGTATTTATATAAATTTTTTATTATTTATGTGACAATGTGAATTGATTCAAATATTGGGAAATTCAATATTCGTTAAATATCAGTTCTGCCAGAAGCCGTATAATAATAAAATAATTGAATTAAATAATTTAAACAAAAAAATACGCAGCGGGGTTTGATGTTTTTTTTATTATATAAAAATAATTTTGCAATTAGTAAAAGGATATACTAATTCGACGATTGTAATTGAAACATATAAACTGCGATTCGTTTGAACTCATACAAGAGAATCCGATTTCAATTAAAAACACATTTTCCTGGATACCTGGATATAGCATTTAGTAAAAAAAGAAATGTTTTTGTTTTGTTCATTCGGTGTGCATTTCCGCCGATTTAATTAAAAAGAATTCCTTCCATGCCGACGAAAAGAATACGTTTTTATATAGAAAGAAAGTATCGCGTGGAGATGAAATACAAGATGAGAGTTTAATTGTCTATATTATAAATTACGCTTTCTTGGAATAAAGTAAATTCGCTTATTATTAAATGTTTTTTTAATGTTATATTCATGATAAACTGAAAGATGAACTGTGCAAAGATTTAAAAATAAAAATCTTGAATTTCAGACTATTTTATTAATTCAGTTAGGGTTGGAAGTTTAAAGTTTAAAGTTTATAGAGAAAGCTTTGAATATCTTTATATATTATTGAATCTAATTTTTAAATGTTTGAATTTATACACATTAAAATCTGTGCAATTTTCTCCGAAAAAAATAAATTTACCTAAATACAGCACAATTGGTCCTATATGTGACCTGCGTGCGTCCGTTCTTACTTAGAACGTTACTACCTACACACAAATCTAATCTAATCTACCTCAATAAAAGAAATATATTAAAGATGCAAAAAAAATATCAAGATGTAAATTTTGGTTTGGTAGTCTATCGGGTAAAGTTTATTAATCTGATATGTTGGATTTTCGATATTCGGTCGACATTGATACCATGATGTCCGAGTAGTAGTTACAATCATGTTGCAGCTTCTGAAGCTCAGCATAGATTTCCGGATTTTGTTTGCGTCTGGATCCTTTAATGTACAATGTAATTGTGTCATCTGGTGTATTGTCAGTTTTGTCCAGTTTTTTCATTTGCGATGAAAGCCTGGTTCTCCTAGCCATTCGCTTATTTGGACCTTAATTGCACCTGATGCAGATTTGCACTATATAAAATAATTTGTTTTTGTTTACATTATAAAATGGTTTCATAAAATTAAGCATAAATAAAAAAATAAATAAATCAGGGATTTTTATAAAAAAAATATTATTATACATTTTATATATACGATATAATACGTATACGTATACGTACGTATATAATAGGTTAGTCTTGCGGTATTTTTAGGTTATTTTCAACGCTTTATTCAACATAGTTATATTCATCCGAAATATGCGCCGTTTTGACGGATAACTTCTGCCCATTTTGACGGCAATTTCATAATTCCACGATTATAGATGTCCCTATTGGTCAAAACTCAGACAAAAAATTTCACAAGCTTCTCTTGAGGCCAGCTTACTTTTGCCAAGAGCGATTTGCATTGACCGGAAAATATGGTAGTCACTTGGTGGCAGGTCCGAATTATACGGTGGGTGCGATGGACTTCTCATCCGAGCGCCTGAAGCTTCTGGCGGGTCTGCAAAGACGTGTGTTGCCTAGCGTTGTTTTAATGGAACACAATATTCTTCCTATTGGCAAATTCTGTTTTTTTTGCGTTAAATCGTGTGGCACCAGCAATAATGCTCGATGGCTCGATTTTCTTAATTTGGAATTTGCGTTTACGGGTAGGGTCCAAAAGTTGCAGAATGAAAACTAAAAAAAATATATTTTTTAACGTTTGTCGCCTTTGCATTGCAGTGATCAGAATTTAAAAAAGAGGAAAAACAGGCAATATGTAGTGTAAAATTATTTTAAAATCTTAATATTATTATTTTCTTTATTAAAATTAATTTTGAAGGTTATTATAGAAAAAAAAACCTTTAAAACACATTTTTTTTGTCAGTTTTAATCAAAATTAAATTTCCTAAAACTTTCTAGAATATTCAAATTCAAAATATATCTTCGAATATACATATATCTTTCTGATTTTTTTTTTAAATTATGATTTTGCAAAAAAGAGGCAACTAAAAAAGCCTAAATTTAAAAAAAAAAATTATGTAACTTTTAGGCACACTCATAAGAAAAAAAATCGCTTTTTAACAAAATCTCATACAAACCCTTTTTTATAAGCTACCCTAACCATCATTGAAAATGATTATACTGGCGTGTAGAATAAAAAATCCCTCACAAAAAAATGACGCATTTCGGGTGACGTCATCAAGCGTTCGGTGGTTGTCGGCAAAGTTCGTAACAATGGGCTGCAACTTTAAGGTAATTGATCGATAGAGGTGTATGATTGGTGGGCGGTAAAGATCAAAGGTGCTTTGAAAATGCAAACAAGTGTCATGATGATCCCCCTCTTTAATAGGTTAAAAGGTGTAAATTTTGGTCATCTCATGCTTATGCAAATGGTTCCAAACTGTTTTATGGTCGATGTTCAGTTTCTCAGCTTCTTCTTGGTTCTAGTACTCATATGCCGGTCTACTGCGACGATTCCATCAGTAGGTTATTTACCATTTGTCCAGAGGTAATTAGTACCGGGAGTTTGCAGGTTTACTTCAGTTCAGAAAAAGTACAGTTGGCGACAACATTGAAGAACGGTGAATAATGAGAAAGATAGCAACCGATCCTAGAATTTCTACACCAAAATTGTCTGTGGAGGTTGCTGAGGTATGCCATAAACACGTGACCGCCCAAACGATTCGTCGAACCATGGTTTACATGGACGAATCGCTCGAAAAAACCGTTTATTTCTGAGGTCAATAGGAAAAAGCGCTTGAACTTTGCCAACGAAAATTTAAATCAAAATACTTCATATTGGAATCGTGTGTTTTGTAGTGACAAGAGTAAATTTTATATTTTTAGATCCGACGGTCGCGTAAACGTGTGGCGAAAAGCAAATACTGAGCTGGACCCAAAACATTTGCGTCCAGCTGTTAAACAAGGTGGGTGTTTTGTGGTGGTTTGGGGCTCTTTTTTGGCAGCTGGACCAGGTAAATTGGTCTTAATTGATGGAATAATAAACAAAATGTTATATCTGCAAATTTTGAAGGACAATCTAAAGTCATCTGCAGATTTACTTGGTTTAAAATAAACTTTTCAGTTTTACCAGAGATAACGATCCGAAGCAGACGGCATTCATTGTGCGTGGTTGCTATACAATTGCCTAAAATTGATCAAAACACCACCTCAATCTCCGAACATCAATCACATCGAAAATTTGTAGAATCAACTGGACATCGCCATCCGTCAAAGTCAAATTAAAAATAAAGCAGAACTGAAGATTGAATTGACTGAAGAATGGCTGAAAATTTCCTCAGATTATTTAAGAAAACTAAAGTGTAATCCATGCCAAAGCGATTGAGGATGTCATTAAGAATAAAGGTTTCGCTACATGTGTCGAGCCATTTATTGTAACAAATCGCTTACTGTTGGATGAGTTTTGCTGCATTTAATAAGATTGCAATTATTTTAATTACCAGTAGACACGCGAAATTTGTTGTTTTAAAAAAGTTTTTGAGGTGGGAATTTATATTTTTTTATCGATATCTTTACAGTAAACCTAAAAAGATAAGCTTCCTACAGGTACGGAAACAATTTCAAAATCTTATTTTCACGTACATAATATTCTCTGTAACTTAAGCTCTCATCAAAATCTGTACAATAACTCTTTATAGTGGTAAAATAAAACAAATTTCAAATCGATTTAAAATGAAAATTATTTACAAAAAAACATAGCACATTGTATCGTTGTTTTTATTTTTGTAACTTACCACCCAGACATATGCGTTGCAGAGAACAAGATTTATTTTTTCGACATAAACACGTATTCTTGTATTGTAGATCCTAATCCTCGCCCAGACAGGCTCAATCGACACATTGCACACACACACAGGCACACGTTTATTACACTGCGAAAACAAGGAAAAATACGCTGAACTCGAAAAACCTTTTTGTGTCATAAATGATGAATTGGTACATCAATGATGAAATGCCTGTGCGACTGTAAAACGATTGGGAGTTTGACACGCTGAGCTGTGGTGGAAAATGCGGAGTGTCGCAAGTACGCACTAACAACACGACCGTCGAACGGTCTCGTGCGCAGTGCACAAAGCTTAGTTTGTTGGGATAGGATATTGTGAATTTACGATGTGATTTCATGCGTTTTTATGTTTATGTATATACAATTTTAGGTACATATATTTATGTTTTGTTTACCAAACCATGTGGTTCATGTGAGAAATTTCGGTTAACCGCAGTAATCGGATGGCAAATTGATGCATATATTATCATACATTTACATTTAGGAGAATAAATTGTTTGTTTGCCAAAATCGTATACAATATATAAAGTACGGATATTCATAATATATAGAAAATGCCTACATTTTATCCATTTGTTTGTGTGTGGTTTCACATGGTATTTGGGTGCCCTCTATATACGTTTATATTATATATATATATAGTGTTCGCTTTGACACCAGAACCCGTATTTCACATTTACCAGGCTCAAAGCACAAATTTCAGTCGATATCAATATTCGTTTTATTTGCTCCAAGGCAGCACACACCAAAAAGCAATCTTCTTTTCAGTTATAGTCCCTAAACTAGAATATATATTATATACATACATCATGTATAGGTATGTTGTCTTTGATTTTCTTTTACGATGATTTTCAATTGTCTTTTTGTCTGTATCTGATAGTCTCGGAATGCCGTATATTGTATAATATTCTGACTCTGACCTATACAGCAGGAATATAGAATATTCTAAGATTAAAGTATATATTTATATTATATATATTATGTTGTGAATATAATCTATATGTATGCTGAAAGTGACAATATCCGCATAATGTGTATAGATTTACATTATGATAATTCAAACAAGGTTAAGATTGTATACCTATTATAGATAACAAATATACGCGGATATATGTAAGATGTCATGTTTGGCAATATGTTTGCAAAGCACGCAAAGCAAAAAGCACTAATTGTATATGTGTTTATGTGTGTGCTTAAAGCTCGCATATAGTGTTTACTCATCATTGTGCGAAATTAATTGATTATTATCATTGTGGGCTTAACGCTCGAATTCGCTAAGATAATAAGCTGGTGTGTTTATAGCGGGTAATTACTTGACTCTCTAGAGTGTAGAGTATAAAGTGAATTTGATGTTGGTACATTCATATATATATATTATACAAATATCTCGTCGACGCAGCGGTGCCTAGACGAAATACACGCTTACATTGGGTGACGTATATACAGGTGTTGCTATTTGATGTAATGGCATCATTAATTAGACGAGCAAACAAATTCTAAGCAACGTAGCTTGATATTGTCTTTGTTACGGTACCATGAGTCGCCTGTGCGTGTCTTGGAATAGTTTAAAATTGTTTGTTTTAGCGTCTATATATAAGGCACATTAAAGCGTTTGGCTGATCATTATAAAGTGACAACAAGAATTTACGTGGATTATCTCAAATTTCAAAGTGTGAGGGTTCAGTGTGGAAATAATAATTTATATTTTTGTTTAAATTGTTTCCTAGGAAAACGCATTATTTTAAAAATACCGCACAATATACATAAGGTTGGAAGTTATGCGTTCAACTAACAAATGTCTTTATAGCAATAAACATTTAAAATTGAAGAAAAAAATAAAATTTTCCCAACTGAACTAAAATTATGTGTTTCTAAATTATGACGGGCGTGAGCTTTTTTATCTTATCCAATACATCTACAAAAATCAGAATATTATTATATTATTATTTATTATATATTATATAATATTATATTATTATATATTATTTTTTGAAAATAAAATGGTGAATGCTCCATCCGAAAATGTGTTATTTTTGCACATTTCATACGGAGCTAATTTAAAACATTTTGCTATTTCAGATTTGTTTTAAGCAGGTGCTGCAGTGTACTGCGGACTAGGTCAGCACTGGTAAACAGCAATCAACCATTGGCTGGAAGGTGGGAAAGCATTTGCAACGCTTTCTGCAGCAGTGGGGAGGAGGTCCTGGCGTCTCATTATAGAGCTCAAAGTCAATTTGATAGGCGCCAGGCTCAGGCGCCAAAAACAATAATTCAGTGCTCAATACTCTCATAAAAAGAAGTGTAAGGCGTGACAAGAGTCAACAGGTCAGCAGGCTGGTTGATGCAGCAGAGGCAACAGCAAGGCTGGGGCGACATGGAGAGTTCTATCATATAACAAAAGAACTCACAAACCGCACATCAAACACGAGGCATCCTGTTAGAAATCCGTCCTTTTCTAAAGTGACCTCTACTCTGACCGGTAAACTGAAAACTTTTTTCAACCACTGCTTGAGGCGTATCATGTACATCAAATGGCCATTTACCTAATTTTTCAAAGATATTGTGGTCAAAATAAAAAAATTCTTTAAAAGGTCATTGCGGAGGCAAAAACTTAAAATTTTATTTTGCAACAAAAAACGAATAACCAGCAAGAATTATGGCGAGAATTTATTTAGCTTGGAACTTTATTACAGTCGATAGATGATCAAGTCAATGCCGAGCAAATGTGAATCATTAATAATATAATTTGATTTCATATCATTATTTTCGATTTTACATTATTTTTTATTGTTTTATACATCAGATTTAAAATATATTTAAGAAAAAAACTGCCATACAATCCAATATTATTCAATATTGTTCAATTGCGTTAAGCTTATCCCATACCCCGAAAATTATAAAAAAAACTATTACATGTATTTTTTACACAAAATATAGTTGTGAAATTGATCTTAAGACAAACATAAAATGAGTCATAACATTTATGATCCCAAACCTAATTAAAACCTCTTGGTAGCGGCATTTTGCAATATATAATATTAAAAAAACATCATACAAATTCACGTAAACCCGGGTAAAATTCTCTATACGACCAAGAAAAACCCCAAAGCAATCTAGTCCTGCCGTCCTGCGGTGAAATAACGCGCGCTTCACATCAGACAGACATATCGCACTCACGCGGCAACACATTTTCTGAGCACATGCACAAATTGTGTTCTCGCATGACTGACTGCATATTATAACACCCACGCAGGATAAAATTTAATTAAAATACATAAAATATAATAAACGTTTGTATTGCGTTTGTTGTTTGTATATTTATCAAAACAAAATTATTGAAATATTTAATAAATGTTCATATTTACGAAACAAAAATTAGAAAAAAAATTGTATGATAAAATATAAATTATTGTTTTTAAGTAAATCACACACTCACATCACCTCTTTTTTATCAGGGATTTCGTATAATAAATTCATTAAACAAGTACCTACTCAACAAACACGTACGACCGTATATACGTATATAAATAAATCTTAATTTATTAATTCCAATTTCCCGGACGGAGCGTTGTTACACGAGAGAATTATTGCGGAAAATAAACAACCGCTTTTCATTTACCGCATGTATGCGCGTGCATACCAGTCATCAGCCGAGAGAAAAATACGAGATTAAATATTTTTCTTTGCTTTGCGTTCACAATTGTTGTTTACTTAAATATTATTGTACCCCGACTCTAATATTCATTAAAATACATTTTTAAGGGTCATTATCAGATTTATAAAGGGGTTATACGTTTATACCTTACTTTTATCCTCTTATTAATTTTCTCAGAAATAAATATATTTGATTTAATTTATTAGTTTATTTATATCATCCTTCAGTTTGGAACATTATTAAAAAAATCAAAATCTATAAGTTTTAATTTATTTTAGAAATAATCTAAAACTAATTAAAATTAACATTTTATCCGAAAATTAGAAATGTACAATTATAATCACACTAAATGATAATTATATCATGATCTGCAAAACAGTATGAAATACGATATTAATAGCGAAAAGAATCAACCGTAAACATTCAGAAATACGCACCACTCTTAAGCTTTTCATCATGCTTGCAGCGATTTTCAATTTGTATATTAATTTTTCTCTTTTCGGTTTTTTGCGAAGAAATAAATTATCAAACATTTATTTTTAATTTAATAATAATAATAATAATTCATGGCAACTGTTTTGCTTGTATTTTTCATTATAACGACGCAAATACTTCAAAAGCTTTTTCCAGCCCCAAACACACACACACACAGAACGCCACACTCAATATCAAATGCAATAGCCAAAGGCTCTGATTAAAATCCTGTTTATACAAACGAAAACGAAAGCTCTAGTTTTTTTGTGTTCATTTTCATTATCGCTTGCTTTCTTATTTCACCAGGTGCTTGTCGCAGAAAAAAGGTAATTCGGAGTCTATACATACAGCAACAACAAGAGAAAAAAAGGTGCGCGATAGTACTCACAGAAAAAGGCAAAGCAGTGTGAGTTTGCAAATTTTTGTGTGTGTGCAAGTAAGAGCAAGTAAGAGTGTGCTGTTCATTAATACTAAACGTGTTCGACAGAAATGAAAAATTGTAATTACAACATCCCAACATAGAAAGAAGTATGAGTTTTACCTGTTTCGACGTATAAATATTAGATACATCATCATCAGCTGCTGTCGCTGCTACCACCTCTTCGTTGCTCTACAGAGAATATACATATATATCTGGAAATAGATTGTAATTAAAGCCTTCATATTCGATGTTCACTGTAGACGGAATTTTGCTGCCGCTATGCCAGCACTGGAATCCATGCTAGGGGTAAGTTCTTGTCTTGTTTATTTTGGGTACATACATACCATCACCATCGATTTGTGTGCGTATGTGTGCCCTTGTATGTAACGTACGCATCCCCATGCGGAGGGTCATTAAATAAAACGTGCTTATTATTGTAATAGTCGGAGTTAATGATGTATACATGTATGTATATGACAACCCCAACCACATATTTGTATCTATGCGGTTAAATAGGGTCTATACATCAGTGCTTTTTGTGACATGTCTAATTGTATACTATAATATAGTAAGTGGGTGTCAACATGGTGCGACATCGCGTGATCTCTTCAAAATGCCACCCACAAAATGTGAATGTCATTAAAAACTCGCGTCGTGTGAGTGTGTGTATGTGACATTACAGTTGAAGCTTGTATATACACCGCATTCAAATTATTTAGTGGGTGGGCATTTTGAAGAGTTCACCTGACGAACGTGTTAAAACATAGTCGCTCGGTATAATTATAATGGTCAAAATACATTAACCCTTAATTTGTGCATAAAAAATTTAAAGTTCACCAATTCCACGTAATTTTTGCATTTCAGCGAAGGCATTTATTCATCCATAAATTCACGTCGAAAGCTTATATACAACTGAAACGAATTCTCCGTAATGAGACTTTAATATATAATATCTACGTCATATAGAGGTGATATGAAGAAATACCACTATATCATACAGACAAATACAACATTCCATAACGAGGTCTTCGTAAAACATTTTCTGTTCCTCGAAGCTTTACACCGTGTCCACCCACCTCCCTCCGTTGTCCGACTTTTCGCCGTCACCGACACATTTTATATTATACATATACATATTTGCTGTTATTTTTTTTTTCAGATACACGTATAATTTTCTTTATGCCCTCGACAACGGAAAAAAACGTTTTTTTTGCGCTCTCTTCTACGTTTGTTTAGTATAGATCATATGAACTACGACATCGTAGGGCACACAGCCTGCGAGCACGTACAAGAAAAACTGCGCTCCGGATGGTATAGAGAGCATATAATGCAATTACGAGCGAATAATAAAAGAATAACACGGTTTATAATATGATGTATACACGTTTTATGTTTTGCTATAAAATGGCTTTAGAGAAGTTGCTTTTTTAAGGAATAGTAAAAGATTGTATTTTTAAATATATACAATGTTCTATTTTGTACGTTTATAGTTTTGGTGTTGTGGCAATATGGTATTTTCTTTTATTATTTATAATTTCTTTAGTTTATATATATTTTTTTCTCCTTTTTGTTTTATTTAATTTATTCATATATATTATGTATATCGAAAAACTTATGTTTTGTTTAAAACCACGCTTATAACTTCCAACATAAAGAAAAAATTTCGAATCTAATTGCTTTCATGAAAAGCAAATTAAAATTTTACTGAACCTATTTTTTTATTATAAATTTCTTATATTACCAAAACTTTTTTATTGAATTTTAAATAACATAAAGCAATGAAAAAGCGACTTTTTGTTTTCAATTTTATTTTGAATAGATAACGGGAATTGGGTTAATTAACCCTGCTTTTGACCTAAACATACAGACAAAATGTAAGTTAAAATAAACAATTTAAATTAAAAGAACAAAAATACAACAACGTGCTTCAATTTTCTTAATTTATCAATTAATTTATTCAACGAAATGACAATTCAATTATTGCAACGTATCGTGTATTTCGACCACAAATAGTTTAAGACACCCTTTACCACTGTCAATTTGGCGATGACCGATTCGAAAAATCAGAAGTCTATAATAATTTACGAACAGAAATACCATACGCTCATTTGAAAATACAGACTTTTCAGCTGAAAGTGTACGAAAAATTGTGCTTTTAATATCGATACAAATCAAATCAATGCTTTTGCGGTAGCGTAGGATTAATATGAATGGTGCGAAGTAACGGACCAATTCATCATTAGACCTTATTGATGGCAAGATGGACAAACATCAAGACTATTACAGCTCATTTTTGTAGAGTGTAATTGTTTTATTTTTCTGGATAGTCAATTTTCTGAAAAGAAAAGGCGTTTATTTTAGAAGTTAAAATCATGGTCAAAGGAGTTAAAGGAGCTGTAATTTGGCTAGTCATATCATTTTGACAATGGTGATTCGACCAATCGTATTATTATTCGTATTATTCGTAGTAGTATGCGATCAGCATTCGAGTGAGTTTAAACAATTAAAGTAAAGGTAAGGCAGTCAGATTATTTCCAAAATCATATTTTTGTCGTCATAATCGTCCTACTGAACGCATTATTCGTGAAACCAAATTACGACTAAATTTTACACTATCATTGACCGTGATCAATCAATTCGTCGTCGTTCTCAAGCTTCGGACATCTTTTATTGTACCTTGTGGCGTATTTTTAAACGTGATCTTAGATCAAGAAAAGATCGCATTTTGTCCAAGTCTTAAAAATAATATAAAATTCTGTACATGCGCGAAAAGGTATTAAAAAGGGATTAAATTCATACCCAAATATTACAAAAATTAATGATATTCCCCCACGAAAGTGTATTGAATTTCAGATCTAAAAGGTATGATATTCCTATGCAATAGCAAGAATAACATCTGATAAATGTGACAAAAATCATTCTTAAAATGGAACGTAATAAAAAATAAATAAAATAATAATGATAAATAATAAAAAACAAATATTTGGAAACTGGAATGGTAAATTCTGTATGTCGTGATTGCTTATTTTTTTAATTCTCAGCCAATTGATATTTTTTTTTTCCAACGTAAGCCTTGAATTCAAGAAGAAGAAATTTACTTACATAGAGATTATTTTCATCCTTTTAACCAAGAAAATCATTTGCTATTAAAGTACTTAATATTTAGTAGTACTAAAATCAATACCTTAAAAAAGGTAAAATTCACCCTTATTTTGTTCATCCTTAGCGCTCATCGGTATATAAGGCTACAGAGCGCTGTTTTTACGTGCATCAACATTTGATGATAATAAAGATAAATGTGCTTGTTCCCAACTAAAAGTCATTAAAATGGCATCGTAGAGTTTCAACGGGCTTATTCAATGAAGGTCGTTCACCCCTTCTGGTGGTCTTGAATAGTAGTAGGCACGCAATTCTTCAATTACGCCGAAAATGTGTATAACCAGCGCGTGAGCCGACAGAATCGACGTAATTCATTGGAGAGGTCGGAAATCTCGAAAAGCAAGCGAAAAACGAAGCCTATGAGGAAAAAGAAGGATTATTATATTTTGCTGGAATAGCTGTGGACTTTATATTATTGTTCATGCAAAAGTGTTGTATTGCCTTCAGGTGATGTTAATTCAAATCGAAGTTCATAGTAAATTTATATACGTTCTAAGACTTTTCAAAAAATAAATATTGATCCAGTTATAAATATTTAAAATGCTTAAAAAACACTTTTATTTATTGCTATCTCAGTGTTATTATTTCCAACCATGTACCTGAATTCCTATTAAAAAAAAAATTATAAAACGAGAAAAAAAACACAAAGTTTTCATAAGTTAATTCGATCTAAATGTATTAAATTATAGTATATTGTATATATGCACGCCAACGACGCTTCGGTCGGTGCACTGTGCACATTAAAAAGTTTATCCATTTTCATATTTAAATTTTCTATTATGCCAATTAAATTTTGAAATGCACCGAAAGTGCGGTGCACTCAAAACCACCACCACGTCATGGAACCACCACGACCACACCACATAGCGGTAAATAAAGTAATTGTGCCGCTCGATTTCCCCCTTCAGCCAGTGTTTTTTCGTATTATTTTCGCGGAAAATATATAGGGAAAATATTGTTTGTAGTAAGTGTAACAGAGAGAGCGATAGAGCGAGATGGAGAGATGATGAAAGTGTGCGGTGCATAAAGTTACGATAAAGTTTTCATGACATTGTGACGAGCATTGTACAATGTATAAGCTACAAGAGAGCACAGGTGCGATTCAGAGTATAAATGTATGCGCATGGTGCAACAAACCCCTTTTTAGAAAGTCTATTAAATATAGGCAACGTCAGTCGAGTACAAATAAGTCCCCCAAAGGTATTCAAAGTGTATTTAAAATATAACCATTTTCCACGTGCGTATTCTTATTCAATTGAGCCAAAGTTTACGACTCAACTGAGGCCTTTTGTAAGCAAACTCATGTGTATTGGTGCATATATACTTCAAATACAAAATATTATAATGTAGCCTATATCATAACACATGTGTGTAATTTTTAACAATATACACTCACACATATATACACAGTTTACCGACCGTCTGAAATATATTCAATGGAGCTATAATATGTATTATGCATAATAGCGAAATAAATCGATGGCGGTAGACAGGACGACCGACGGCCATACATGGAGAAAATTGTTGAGGCGAATGCGAAATGTTATGTTTGGCCTGTGTCTGCGCATATACTACCATCTATACTAAATGCTTGACAACATACCCCAACACAAAAATACATATGTATGCTCTCTGTGTCTATGTATGTGTGTGTGTTTCATATAAGGCCCTATACACATTATACACAAGTTGGCAATGTTTCAAGATAAAGGTAGGAGTTCAGTCAACACATATATACTTACTCTCAAACACAGAGAATAATCACACGTTGTCTGAACAACATTTTCAAGAGGATACGTCTGTTTACTATGTCAGTGTGTTAGTGGGTGTATTTGCCGATGTTGGCATATAATACAATATGCCTGTATATAAAAACATAATATATATATATATATAGTTCATAGTTTACATAATATGCGAGGGTGCAATGAGCTTTATTTAAATATAGCATCGTTTGTTTATGCCTAGAATGTGAGTAGGTCACGAAAAGTACTTTTGAGTTTTAATATTATATAACACGTTTTTATGGCCAGAAGTTAATAATTTATTTAAGTAACGTTTGAATGTTATTAAAAAAAAACAAGCCACAATTTACAAACTAGAGAACTATAGTTTGTATGTTTCGGTTGCTTGTGTTTTATGGCGGCTACGTGTATTTTTTGCAGAAAACCACAATTTCGAGCTTTTTTGTCAACAAAAAGAAGTCGCTTGAGGCTAGATGTGGTGAGTAAGGAGGATGGTCAAGCAGTTCAAACCATAATTTGTGGATTTTCGCCTTGGCAACCGTTTAGGTGTGTGACGGCGCAATGTTTTAGTGAATTAGGATTTATTTTTGCCGTTTTTCTGGAATGGAATTTTGATGTTGAAGAAGAATATTTTTTGATTTCTTGATATTTTTTAGACGATACACGATTCTTTTTGGCAATAATGTTAGCAAAATGGTCTGTATATTTTTTTTTTTAAAACAAACAATTTCAAGGTATTTAATTCAAATTTTTAAATGAAAGTCTTAAAACATCATCAAATACAAATCCTTTCTACGAAAAGCTTCAAGGGCTTTACCTAGAACGCTCCAAATTCGTTACCCCATTGACCATTGACCGTTACAGCATTTCCAGCCTCATTTTCGAAGAAATACTTTCTTATTGGGACACCTATAAGCG
>JANSTU010045822.1:0-10494 GCA_027564075.1 Bolitophila hybrida | reverse complement strand
TGGTTACGCGCCTAGTATGCGCAGTTAATTTTAATTTTAATTTTAGCGTTGAACAATTTCATTCGGTACACTCCTTACTTAAAAATCATTAAAAAAAAGCACACATTTGCACCCAGTCCTATTGTGAATTATTTCGATTGCTCCAAATTTAAATCACGTCGAATATCATATTGCTAGAATATCAACGGAATCTCCAAGAACTTTTCTTAATAAAATTCAACATTAGACCATTAGATATTCATCAAGTATTTTTGCCTAACACTTTAAGCTCCAAATCCAAATGTTTTCATACCAATTGCTTCAATCGGTTCGATGAATAATTTATCCTATTAAAACGAAGAGAAGATCCTCTGGATTTTATGACAATTTGACTTTTTACGTTTAGAGATAATAGGCATTCACTCGCTTTAAACAAAATAAAAATGGAAAAATTAATGCAATGTAAATTATAATGAAGTGCACATTAATTATTTATAGGATAGGAAACTATTTAATTAATTAAGTACTATAAGTGTCATATGTAAAAGTATATACCGGAACGAGGACAACTTTGAAATCTTATATATAAACTCAAATTTTTATATTCGGAATCTTTACTCGAAAATAAGTCATTTATGAAATGGTATTATTAATTCCAGTCACTTGTTATAACATTATTCCAACCTAAAAGGGGATGCAATGCAATGCAAATGTACGTTGGTTGTTTAAGCAGTCTGATGAATTAAACTTAAACTTGTTGTTCGGCAAGTCTTATACATGAAATAGATATATTTTTTTTCGGGCAATTGTTCCACAATCGACAATTTTATTCATATAAATGTGAAAGACAAAAATGGCTTTTCCATGTAGCTCAATAAAAAACAATACCAGACTATAATAATCTATAAGATAATTATGAAAATATAAAAACTTGACAATTCTTTAAACCGTTTATTGTCGCAACCTTTATTTGTACCACCTTTAAAAGTCTAGCTTGTTGTGACCACCGAAATTGCCTTACCTAACAATTTGCACAATTAATTGTCCGCATTTAATTGGTTTATTTATTGTCGCCACCTTAATTTTCTTCCTTCTTCCTTAAATGTTGAACATATAATTTGTCCACCTTTAATTCTCGACACCCTCTATCTAAAACCACAATAAATGGCGTACAAAAGATTAATTTGTATAACTAAAACATATATGCGATATCTATTATTCAGATTCAACATTTATTAAATACTATATTTTTTATAAAATAAACATTGTGTGCACTGGAATGATGAATGTGCAGAAATTTTGCTCTTCTAAGAATCAGCACATATCTGGAATGCACTGTAGAGCTTAGCACGCGACCATCACAACTGCTTCTCCATATTAATTGATATACAGAGTAACATAACATATAAAATTAATATTTTAGTAATATACAAATAGTTATGTGTAACACTGTGTTTGATATACATATTATTATTTTGGTTTTCTGAACTTTTTTTCTGTCTACATTGGGCATACCAAGGTCGCAATACTTAGGTCATTCTCGTCGGCTGGTCGTACGGAAATAATTGCCTGATTTTTGTAGTTCCCGCTCGACGTGAGTCGTACGGATGTGACACCGCAGAAAATTGCCTGTTCAGGTCCTGAAAATATAATTACTATTTTTCGTACATATGGATGAAATCGAAATTATTTTACTCACCCGCCTTAGTTGAATGTCCACAAATGGCGCCTGTTTTCTCCATGTCGTACGAGTCGAGTCCATCACTTCCGCCAATGCTAAGTGTGTCCATCTGAAGCTGTTGTTGGCCTTCACACTGTACACGATTTATACATAAATAAAAATAATCAACCCTTCACGATAAACGCTGACTCACATCATAATTGGCCGACGTTTCGGTGCTGCCACCACCAATGCTCAGTGCTTGAACGGAAATCGCTGCCGGATACAGAATGGACAGGGTGCAGTTGTTGCGCATGCCCGTGTTTTGCAGATTGTACACGGTTGCTGATCCTTCGGCCAGTATATGGCAAGCTTTGAGAGGAAATCGAATTACTTAGGGATTATAAGAAAAACTTTATATACATACGTGTGGGATTTTCAATTATTCGAACACTTGCAATGAATGTACCGCGAATGGGTATTCGATACTGAAGCAGGGCCGCATTTTGATTCGAACGGAATGTGCGTCGATAGAAATTTAGTGGCCAGTGTCGATGGTCATTGCAGAACTCTGTGATGCGCTTTTCCAAACTGAGCTGATGATCAAGAACACTAGGAAAGTAGTGTCCGTTTAGTTCCCATCCATCGACAAACTAAAAATAACAATATTATATAAAAACAGAATAAAATAATTCCAAATATCTTACGGCCATTAATCCACCAGATTCGCAGCTGACGTCCATACGTTCTATAGTTATTTCAATTATTTTGTCCGGGTCGGCCACAACGTACAGACCACAAACGGTCATCGTGGGTGCCACAATTTCGGCTGTCAGACGTTGATCAATCGTATGCGGACTCTTCTTGAACTCAAATGTTCCCTCCTCGGTTGTGACATGCATACAATCTGAGTATTAGAAAAAAATATATGATAAAACTTGTTTCCAAATTTATACAGCTGAGTGATTCCCCGAAACATTTATTTGCATAATTAAATGTAATTGGCAATGGATATATATTTCACATCCAATTTAACGCGCAAGGGTCTAGCAAAATACATATATATATACACTCGTATATAAGTGCTTATCCTTAAATCGAAAAAAAACGATAAGTGCGTCTTTTAATAATGTATCATATGTATACTATATATGAAACATAAATCAATGAACGTATATTCGTGTGGGCTTGTGCAAAATGCTCATAAAATAAGTGGAAAAACAATATTTCGGATGAGGCTCGATTACAATACAGAAAAAAATCCACAAGTCATTGCTGTATAATTATGAGGACACATTTTGCAAAGTAATAATTGAATTAGGCAAAAGTTATTTATTTAGGGCATGGCGCGCGTGCCCACACATAAACAAAAATACATTTAATAGTCGTTCTGAAATTGAAAACAAACTCTAAGAAGCCGTTTTGATGGTTAGCTTACCCGAAATCTGTTGATATTCCTGTGGAGTTTCCATGAACTCAAAGGGATTCCGGACCGATGGCCATGCCTGAAATGACTAAAAATTAGGCTATTGAGTCAATGTTTACGCAGATCATTTTAGAAAAGAGCAATTAAAACAAATGTAAAATATACAAAAGGACCATGAAAGAGACGAGACAAATTAATGTTTTCTTTAGATTAAGCTAACGCACTGAATCGTAATGAATATTTCAATTGAATCATCCCACGCAAATTTGATGATGACAAATTATGTACGTTTGATGTTTGCAACTCGCTTAATTAATTGTCGTGTCTGGCCATCGAACAAGAGAAGATTTCGTTTGTTTTATGTCATTGAGCGCCTTGAGCATAAATTAATATGCGTATGTTTGGTTTGATGGTGTTTTCCAACTGCAAAAGCTCGTTTGAACTCTATATCTGGTACAATGTACAATGATTTGCATATTATTTCAATGTGCTCGTATACCCAGAGAGGTGACCACTGAGAAAACAAGCGAACAGAGTGTAAATAATAATATATGGAAATGGAGTTTATTCTCTGTGACTGGTGTGGGATAGCCGTCATGTGTCCGATAAAATGTAATAATTATGTAGATTTTTTTTAGGGGTGAAATTATATGAATTGACAAAGACCAGTTTAGGGAAAATTTCGATATTTATCATGGAAACTCAGTTCCCATGTTCCCAATTACCAATTATAATTACAATTTGCGTCGTTTATGGGCATAGGAACACTGTACTGTCACCAGAAGAGATATTTGTAAATAATTTCAATGTAGCACGGACATATATAAATATGGTATTCATGGCACCGATCTGGCCGTGTCCAGCATACCCTTCCATGGAATATTACTTTCAATATAACTATTCTGAGAATATAGTTTAGAATTTTGGATCGAAAATTGGACCGACGACCGTCCTATGAATTCGCATAGAATTTGGAGATGAATATAGTATGTTAATCAACGCCTATCAATGCGTCATGTGGAAAACTGTGAGCATGGCTTGCAACCATCGGAGTTTGTCGATTAGCTCAACCTAAATTATACAGCATGTTCAGGAAAATCGTAGCCTGTTAAACGTTCACCTGATTACGACCATCGGATATATCGACACTTACCCCGTGCCATTCCATCATTCCGTCCGCCCACAACATCCTCTTTCAGAGAACAGTCACGATACATTTGATGTTTTGCAGAAGTAGTAGCATCCAATCCATGACACACCACAAACTTATATAGTGATGATTCTCTTATATCGCTAAACCCATCTTTAACTACAAAACATAGGAATGTATGCCTTCTGTTGATACCATGACATTAAGACATCCGATATGTATAAGTAGAGTATTTTTTTGCAGATAATGGTATGGCCATGGTGGTTCAATGTTTGTGTGAGTTGACTTTCCATAAAGAAACAGGAAATTTCTTGAAGTCATATCATCATTTTGATAAAAATTAGTTTTATAGATGTGTTTTCTCGTTTCAGAGAAAATAAAAAAATCGATGGTAATATTGCGATAATTCGATATGTGAGTTGAGTTGAGCTTATTACCAAGTATGATTAAAAGGCTTTTATAGCGTTTTGGGAATCTATAACATTAGCGTGCTTCATTTCCCGGAGGAGTTGGATAGGGGAATGCCGGTTAAAGGTATTGGGTAAATAAAATACCCGGCGGTGACCAAAACCAACTGCAAAAAAGGAGAGTGGTGATCTGATTCGATGCCCAAACAATTAGACATATTATCGAAAATGAAGAAAAGGATTTAAGAGAAATGCGATGAAGATTTAGACAAGCAATCGTGGTGAAGGTGAGTTTTAGCCAGTAAGACTGCGTGCAGGTGTCTTTTGAAAGATTTCCCACTGGCTTTCCATAAAAATATCATAGTGACACTTATTGAAAATATCGTGCAACATATATTTAAAGGCTCACTCAATAAGTCCGTAGGATGACACATCCATATGATTTGTAGGAAGTAACAACCTTAAAAAGATATCTGTCATAAATTCATGACACTCAGAATCAATTTACCAGTTACAGAGGTTCAAGTGACGCTAATTTTTCAGTTTTTCAAAAAAATGAATTCAGCTGACACTTTGAAGATATTAGAAGGTAGTGTGCACAATATTTTCCATGAACATTTAAGTTCAGCACCGATGTGCATGCATGCCAAGAATAGTAACACGAATCAAGCATTATGTTTCTCAAATTAAGTAACACGTTACTCAAATTGAGAAACTTGTTGCTAGATTCATGGACAGTTTTTTTTAATATATAGTACATAAACACTATTTTAATAAAGATAATAAGCGATAGAATTTTTCACAACTATCAGAAGTAAATTAAAACAAACACAGCATTCAAGATAACACAATAGCGTCCAAACAAATATTATATTTTTTATTCGGTCGCGCGTGCGTGAGAAAAGTATCAAAGTGACGCTTTTTGCGGTTTTTCGTGTAATTTGACTTCATACTATTGGAGCGAGAGTGCGAGTGCCTTTGCTGTACTCTGTTTTACAAATGTAAACTATCTGAAATTGTAAATTAAAAACGTGATGTCAGGTATATTCGAACGGTGAAATATGCTTAAAACGTGTTAATATATTTGATAAACACATAACTTGAATTAAGCGTATCATGGCTTGATCCAAGAAATGTTTTTCTGATTTTCAGTAACACGTTTCTTGGATCAAGCCACGATACGCTAGATTCATGTTTCGTCTTTCAAAAATTCAGCATCGCGTTTCTTAAATCAAGCAACGTGTACTGATTAACTTTTTTCTCGAATTCAGTAACACGTTTCTTGAGTCAAGTAATCAAGTAAATGTTACTGAATTTAAGAAACGTTTGCTTAAATTAAGTATCATTTACTTGAACTGAATTCACTGATTTTCAGTAACAAATTTCGTTCCGTGTAGGTTAAAAAAATAATAATTTGGTGCCAACCTATTTCTCATAATAAAGGGTTTTTTAAACTTGAAATAATAGAATTATTTATTAACACATTACTCATAACCCAAGCCATTTAATATTTCAGCAATTTTATATTCATTTGTTGTTCAGAGCGCACAGGCCTGCACACGGCACAGTAATTTTTTATAGTTCTATTATGCATAATTATATTTCTTTATTGTTTGTTTGGTTTCAGATCGCAGTACCACTAATCGAAGCGACGCCTTGTTCCGCACAGGCACAGAGAACACTATTAACACCAAAACTTCGACGCTGCGTTCCGCAATTTTGGTTTCCATAAGTAAGTTTTTTTCTATTATGTTCTATTATGCGACGTCACGGGCCACAATAGGTGAATAGAACTTTGCTGGTTGCTGCATATTTTACTTAATTTGATTATTTTTGTTATTTTATAAAAAAAATCTTTAATAAAGATTTTTTATATGAATTTATTTATTTTAGGTTTTTAGCAACGGTTTTATCCAGTATACAAATCCATTGCATGTATGTACAGCTTTTTAATACGTTGCACATACAGATTTTACATTCGTTGCCTAAACGGTATTTTGCAACTTGGCCGTTATAATTTTTTAACCCTAAATACGATTTAAAAACAAAACGTTTCCGCTTTTCTAATAATAGGATATAATATCGCCTGCATATCTGTTAAGTAACGACTATTTTAAATGGAGCTATCGATACGATTTCTTAGACCAGTTGTTAATGTATTTAAGAGGCGAGCAACGCGGCTTTAGCGCTTTTAGTACGTTATAATATAATAGTTGAAATAGTTTTATTTGTTTACTGACAGTTCAATGATATTTTTGGTAACTCTATACGGCGTTTTTTTAATAGGTCTTTATTGTTTAGGTTTAAGAACAATATGCTGCACCAAGTGGCAATTGGTATTCGTAATTGTAATTGAATCACACAAAAATTGACTGAAATCAGTATGATTTCCAGTATTTTTTTATTAATGCAAATTTTTGTTTTCTATTTACTTACATCCTAAAAAACAATTCCTTTTTAAAAAAAAAAAACACAATTCCATTTCAATAACTGAATTTAAAAAAAATTTATAAAAACTAAAAACTTTTAAACTTAAAAAACACTCAATTCTATTCCATTAAATGTATTTAAAAAAAGAATTATTGAAACTCAGTAAGAGTAGATGAAAAAAATGTATGTTTCTTCTCTAGTGTTTAAGAAAACGATTGCTATTTCGTTAATTATTTCTTTCCGTGTAGCCCAAAATAATGTTTGTATACATTATATACATTTATCAGTATTAGTAGTAGTAGTAATGTGCTGATAAAATATGTATTTCAAAATGTGAAAACAATTTCTTATTATATAATTCAAACCGCACAAACTACTGCACAATATGTTTATCATATTTTTATCATTTATATAGCAAAATTAGCCTCCATTAATATAACGAGTCATTAGCAACAAATCCAATGCTTCGTTAAATTGACGTGACGTTATGGCCTATAAAAAAGCAAGTTGGCGTTTTTTGAAGTAATTGAAGCGAAGTTTTTATGAACAATGAATGAAAGTTAAAGTTCTAAATTGACCCATTTCACTATGATCACTCTTAGAAAACTGAGGATAGGCCTTGTTTTAAGTATTCTCAAATAAAAACTTCGAAGCGAGAACATGCACTCCTCCCCACTGGCTCATCCAACCTTCAAAAGTAAGCCAGAGTACACCATTTTTCATTTAAAGTAGCCAGAGTAAAGTACCATTTAAATTGGTAAACAAAAGTTCTTTATAGTTCCAATGATTTGTTGTGTTTTGAGCCTTTACATATATGATATTGATAGAAATTTCTGATTTAATTTTTCAGTATTGGTCTTCAATGCATTTCGAAAAGATTTTTGAAGAAGATCATGGCATTTATCTGATTTCGTTTGTATGTACATAGGTATAGTATAAAATCTCCACATTTTTATTAAAAACCAATGTAAGAAACTTTAAAAAAATGCTATTGTATTTTTCCGTAAAAGTAAATATTTACTCATTAATTACACAATTAAAGTTTTTCAATTATTGTCAAACATTGCAATTATTAAATTAAACCTTTTTAATGAAGAGTTAGGATGGAAATGGCTTTGATCTGATAAAAAAATGTTTTTCGATAAAAATTTACGTTCATGCTTATCCAGCTGATCCTAATTAAATTGATGACACAAAATACACATTAGAAATATCCAAGCGACAAAAAATATTACATAAAATTCTATAAATATTTTTAACAAGCACATTTAATGGTCTTCCCTTTTATTGTAATAAATATAATATAAAAAAAACACAACAAATGCCGAAGGATATTTCCATGGCTGTTTTTTTTTATATAATAATAAAATAAAATAGGTCCATACAAATATTTTCTGCTTATCATGATTTCAGCTATAATTGCATGATACACGCTATTTTCATTTATATTATGTACATTTGTACAAGAGTTCTATAACTTTTTCCGGTTTATTGGCACTGAATGGGTTCTATCGCTTTATGTGACGTAAAATTATCGGAAAAACAGGTTTGCGGAAAATTTTCTATATATAATATACGTATATAAACAGTATATGGAACAAAAATTCGTTTATTATATGAGTAGTGAGTACCACTATCATGATTCAATTATATACGAGCACAAAATTTGGCTTATCGCACCCTGTTGCACAGCCAAATATATATTATATTTTTTTTATTACAATTCCAGTTAATTCTAGATATTATATGATCTTATGTTATTATTTTATTAGAGAGACAGCATATTATGGTAGATTAGATTAACATGAATTAGGTATATAGTCAATAATTACATTTAGCTAACCGATTTCATCCAGTTTGGTGATAAAATACAATAGAATGGAGATAATTATGCTTTTATGAATCTAACTTCTAGCGTTTAGTTGTTTCTAGTAAAGTAATAATCTTTTCCGTTGATCTTTTGAAATCATATTTTATAAAATGTATTAATCTGTATTTCAACTATACTCTCTCAGAGTTGGTTGATCCTGCCTGTTGATTATTTCAGTCAAATCAATAATCACGGTTGCAGAGTTGTCGGAGATATATTTGCTCGAAATTTATTATATATGTTAGTTAACCATTTATTCTATCGTCTATTTTTGGTCGGTTGGATTCGATCCCAGCAAACCTTTTTAGTTTAATTGGTCGTATAATAGTTGTAATATTGTCGTTGATACGACTAAAAATCATATAATGATTTTTTTATAGTCAAGCCTACGACAATAAAAATGCTTAGTTATATAAATGTACTTTCTAACAATGTCATTACAAATTAGTTTTAGGTAGGTTTTTTTAACGACCTTTATAAATGATTAGTTGCATAC
The DNA here is from genome assembly GCA_027564075.1 of Bolitophila hybrida. Taxonomy (NCBI): domain Eukaryota; kingdom Metazoa; phylum Arthropoda; class Insecta; order Diptera; family Mycetophilidae; genus Bolitophila; species Bolitophila hybrida. The sequence continues at coordinate 1,076 of JANSTU010045822.1, read as the reverse complement.
GAGACATAAATCAAATTAAACTATACTTAACCAAATAAATCTCGGATTCAACAAGATTTGTATTCTAAAATAGTATGTGCTCGAATTTCGCGTACTCTGATTTAACTAGATTTTAACTAGATCATATACGAAAAATCGAGATTCCGATAAAAAACCAATAAGATAAATTATAAATAAATCGAATCGAATTAACTACGATTTTTGTTTTGCATATATTTTCGAAAAGTAGTTTGAATCTCAGGCATAGATAAAAAATCATTTCTCGTTTCAAATTATTTTATGTTTCAAAGACAGACAATAAAAATGTGTTATTACGTCTCACATTTCACACCTTATGTTACACGAGAAGAACTTAACAAACGAAAAAACAAAATTAAAGATATCATAACCTGAAATGACGATTGAAAGCGTTGTGTGTTTGTGTTTTTTTTTTTTTTTAAATCTTTCCAAAAAACAAAAACACTACACACTTTGGTAAGTTTAAAAGTTGATATAAATTATATTAAAAAACAATTCGTAACTTGTAAAATAAAAAAAATATTCGAATCATAGTATTCAACGATAATTAAAAAAATATATAATTTTTTATCTCTTACCAGAAAATTGAAAATTCTATTCACATAAAAAATAAAATCAAAAATTTATATTTCTAGTAGTTATTTCCCGAAAACAAAACAAAAACTTTTACTTTTTACCGATTTCCACAATGATACAGTTAAAATTATATTCAGGGAAAATGGGTGTTTGGTAAATTATAATCTAATTAAAAAAAATAGTTTAAAGTAATTAAAGGAACACAAATGTTTTATCGAAAGCCGTAGCAGGCCTAAATTTTTAAAATTAGACCGTTTAGGAACCGCAGGCCTAATAAGCTTCCTCAAACCTATTCACAAACTAATTTCAATTAAATATGCATATCATAATCCACTTTCTAGTTTTGTAGTTGATTTTATCATGTGGTTCAGTAATTGTTTTTTTGTGTTTAATAAATTCTGTAATATTCGATGCAAAAAACTCTTTCGTTTGTGTCGTTCGAGCAGTTGTTCGCAAGTGAAAAAACGGCGTTCGACGTCTCT
>JANSTU010045811.1:0-10494 GCA_027564075.1 Bolitophila hybrida | reverse complement strand
TAAAAAAAATTAGTTTAAGTTTATCTTTAAGTAATTTTTATTTAAATTGAAAAAAAAAAAAAAAAAAAAATAAAAAAAAAAAAAAAAAAAAAAAAAAGTGCGAAACGTAAGGTACAGCTTTATATCTTGTTTTTTGTTAATTGTCCTACGAACTGTCCTGTAACATATAGACCCGAATTGGAGTCACATGTGTCCTGAAGTGTAATTACTAATAATTAGATGTTCGGATAGTCGTCTCTGATCGGACTCAATATCCAGCCTTCTTGTATAGTCTAATTTTCTGGTTTTTGTTATTTCTTTTCACCAATAATTGTATTTTGTAAACTAGTATATTGTAAACATGTCAACGATGTATGCACTCACTATTTGAGAGGTTGACGTCCAACATAGTTGGATCGACTCCATCCTCGCTTATTGATGAGTATTTTTTACCATTAATATATAAACGGTCAGTAGGGGTTTTCCTGTTGACGCCATTATAAAAAATATATATATTTCAACAATGTGTAAAAGTTATTTTCTCTTTTTAACTAATATTTAATTGAAATAGTGTGTAAAAGTTTTATTAATTATGGAACAACACAAAAAACACAAATATATAAATAGATTTGGAAGGATTTATAAGATTATTTGCTGTTTTTTCTTTTTTAACTTTAAACTTGCCTTAAGATTAATTTATACAGACCTCAAAATAGTTTGTCTGTTTGCACCAATAACTCTTTACCATATTTTTTTACTCCTCTTCCTCTATCCACACAAATACAATACAAAAATATATTATACAATTATCAGTAAAGTATTATTCTCATGCGGTTCTCGTAAACTGTGATAATTGTAATTGCTAACAAAATAAAGCAAGTAATAAATGTTCTTACCAAAAAATAAAATTTCACAACGAATAAATAAGCTATTATCTTTTGTTTATTATTAAATTGCACTCAGTGAGGCTGGGACAAGAGACAAGCCCTACAAGAAAAGATGAATTCCCGGTATCACTGAATCTCAGAAAAAAGCGGCGAGACCAATCAACACTCTTGTTATAGTAATTACCTATAATAGGCAATCAAATATTTTGTTCAAGAATTTAAATACTTGTCCTAACTTTTGATTCTATAATTATTTGAAATAGAATTATAATTTACGACAATGTATTTTTTTAAAATTAAATTTAAAAACAAATAGTTTTTTTTTGCTTAAAAGTTTCAACTGTATTATAAGATACAAAATCATGTATGTTATAAGGTGTAAAATGCTTGTAATTCAATCCGACCGAAGCCATCTGCTGCGCGCTCGGAGCTGGTATAATACTACGAGCTTACCATTTGGGATGCTTATTCTTGTTTGGGTAAGATAGTATGAATTATCTGTTTTATCTAAGAGGTTATAGATGGCACTAGAGATACTATCGAAAGTAAATAACAGTTTTAGTTCAGTATTCAGTGTTGGTGTTACCATATTTGCACTATACGTGGGTTCTTTCGCTGCATTTCGTTAAATGTATTGTTATTTTGTTGTTGTTTTTTTTTAAATCATAAATGTATCGGCAATAAAGACCCCTAAATATAATTTTCATTTTTTTTGTTGTTTTCCCGGAAAAAAAATCTTGAAATTAAGTGATTTTTCGACGTGACGTTCTGAACGAAAAAATATTAGGCCAAATATCAAACTTATAAAATATCCGAGAAAATTTCAACACAAAAGAATATTTAATAAAACATGTACTCATAATTATAGTTCATAATTCATAATTAGCATTATGAAATGATAATTGATAATAATAATCGGTATGTGGATGTATTTTAAGAATTCCACATTCCCACCACAACTTTTTAATTATTAAACTGATAACAGTAATATAATACACATTAACCAACATAAAAACTATAAATGCGGATGTTCAAATAAGTCTGCGATGATAATGGCAAACGCGATAAAAAAAACTAGCACAAGAATCCGCTCCAGCCGACAATTGTGTGCTCACATCCTCTTTTCATATCAAAAAATTATATTTAAACAGAGAATAAAAAACTATTGCTTATATAAATAATAAATTGTTTGGATCACACGATCCCAGCGTGCACCTTCAATTATGTCCAAAGCAATTACGAGTATCATATTCATATCCAAGGATTGCACGTGCATTCTCGAAATAACATTGGTTTTTCGGTGAATTCTATCATTCATCATAAAAGTTCACACACAAACACACCGGAGAAAGAAAAAAAACTTATTGGATGAAAAAACAACAAACAATCATACGCATTGTATAACAAAAACTGTTAATTAAACGTAAGGTCGCGCAAAAACACCTGCGATCACAACCAAGCGTCTAGACCGCGGCGCGACCAAGTCGCACTAAATCAATTAGTTGCGCATGCGTAATGATATGTGTCCACCGGTTAAGTCGCCGTTCACAGTAACGCCACCTCTTGTTGACATCGACTTATAAATAGCAGTATTCGATTGTTATTGTTTTGTTGTTGTGATCTGTGATTTCATAACACCGATACATTCTTCCAAATCCTCCCACCACCTAACACTCCCTATCAATAGTTATATAGATAGAACTCAAAAGAAGCATTGATGACGCAAGGAACTACATTGTAAACAAACAAAAATATCTTCACAACATAAAAATAATTAGTCAAAATATAGAGAGAAAAAAATTGCGCCGCCTGGTGTCCGTATATATAGATAAAAAACAACACTTGTGACGCACGCATACCACGACACGGTACCATGATCTGATCTCACGGATGCTCATCGCTTCTTGAAAAACCAACAATAACAACAACAACCACCACCGATGCCTCCTCGCCAGTCGGCTAATTATATGGCTAAGATAAACCTTCGCGCCAGGCTCATAAATAACGTTGCGTTTGCTCGTTTGCGCATACACGCCAAGAACAACAACCTGCTGAGCGCACGCCCAAGCGCATTGGCCATCCAAGAAGAGCATAATATATATGTCTAACTCGCTATGACGCTGCTAAAACCACTTCCATGATTCGTTTATGATACTATACATACATATATGTATTTTCCAAACGATCCATCGTAATATAATATAATTCTCGCATAGTCTCTCTCTGTGACGTCAGTCGTACCGAATGTTCGTATATATACGGACACCGCCGATTCAAATCCAATCATTTCACATGAAACTCTCAACCAAGCAATACAACGCATTTCAAAAAAATCACCTAAGAAATTTATATTCGCATTCACGTCTTATAAAATAAGTAACAGAGGAATACACAGATTCTGTATCGAGCAATCAAGAAAACTGTTGTTAATTTCGCGTGTGTTATCGTAAAGAGTGCACGAAGAAAGTTTAAAAAAACAAAACATTATTGTGTGTTAAAGAAAGTGACAATAAAACAAAATACTGTGCTAACAAGTGACAAAACATTTATATACATTGAGGAATTTAAAGTTTGGAGATCAGCATAAAATGGCGAAATTCATTGTTGCCGTTAGCGTACTGGCCGTGCTTATTACCATGAGTACTGGGTCTGCAATTCCAATGTGGGAGTACCTCAGCAGAGGCGAAAAGGTGAGCATTCGCAATTTGAAATGAAAGTTATGATCGTGTATTGTTTTTTTTTCGGTATTTCTTGGAATGTGATCTTTATAAATTGTGATCATCTTAAAAGTTATAGAAATTCTTAAAATGAATTAAGAATAGCTTATAAATAGTAACTGTCGCGATCATCTTGCGATCACTTGATCATTATAATATTTGTATTTGTTTTTCTTATAAATACTTGCGATCGTACGTGCATAATACATTTGTACCTTGAAAAATTCTCGATCACTTTATGAATATCTCACGCGATCGCTTATCGTTTAGATATAATTGAAATTCCCCGATCACATCATCTTCATCTTCTCGCGATCGCCGCGCTCGACAATCAATTTACTATGCGCGAAAACTTTGTGACTTTGTGCAAGGTCGTTCGAATTACCGTCTTATTTAAATGCAAAAATATTCTCAGCTTTGCTAAGACTCGACATAGAGGAAATCTATAATTAGCGTACGCGATCGCAATCGTGTAGAAATTCAAACTAAGGTATTCAGGTTTTCTATCGCTAGCGGCATACGTGCGTGATCTTCTTCGTGATCATAGTATATATTTGCGATCGGTCAACAGAATATTTACGGTTGTTTTTTTTTAAATGCTAAATATTGATTTTTGCAAATTCTTGCGTGCGCACTTTAATCGGGCTGTAAAACCAGTTCGCGTGTTACATTTATTCTATAAAATTCGCTCGCAAGCACAAATACCTGAGAGACAATTGGTGTGCCACAAATATGCGATCGCTAGATATGATCCCGCAAGAAATATCGAAGCTCACACATAACATTTAATTAAAATAGTTTATTGCACGCGAATGCCTATAGAATAGCTGTTCAAATGCCAAGAAATGGTATTTACCACACATAGACGGTAATTATAAATAATTATCGTGGGTTTTGTGGCGAGACGATTTGGAATTTGTTTTGTTTATAGAGCACGAGGGGGCGTGTTCGTGGGAGATTCTAAAAACTATAAGATCACTTGAGAAATATGTATTTCTAGATCATCATATTTATGGAATAAATTGTTTTATATTTTCATAATAATGATAAAGTACCGATCTTATTATCAAATATCGTGATCGTGCGCTTTCGAAAAGTAAATGTAATTTTGCTATATGTGCGCATTCTAGGCGAGATCAACGTTCTATCCACCTCAATTCTTGGACCACATAAATATATATATATATATATATATAAATTTATATTCTTAAGCCGGTTTTAAAATTCGCGCTCGAGCACACTTCTTTATCGATTTGTCGATCGCGCGCTTGACCAACATATAAAACGATCGCGATCGGGGCAATATTGCACAATATATGTGTATAGCGCCCCAAAAACGCAGCAAAAATAATGTTTAATTCCGCGCGTGCAATATTTGTCAATGCGTGCGTCCGCGCACTCGCAGATATTACCATTTGCAAAGAAGGTCATGCAATCTTATATACTATACTACTACTTGTGCTTGTGGCCGTGTGCCAAGAGGTCTACATTTGAAAGTACACACGGGTGTTGTCTGCCAGGTTCCAAAACTGTTCGCTATATACAAAACAACCAGAACGGAATGCCAAATGAGTGTGTTATTTGTAATAAAAACGCTAAAAACACCAAAAGTGAAACTTTTCTCTTTTGGGCGCGCGTGCGTTATTTCAATTCTATGCGTACGTTTTTAAGCAATACCGTGTGTCATGAATAATGCAGATACGCGTATGCGATGCGCATTGATGTGGACAATCAGCTCGCGCATACTGAATACTGAAATGCAAATGAGCGATGCGCGAACGCACTAATTACCGCGGCTCATACGGTATATATATATACGAGTACAGCAAAAAGTGAAATACACGCGTTCGTGTTTCACTATCGCTTTCAAATTAATCAGGGGCCCTTTTACACGCGTTCGGTTACACGGTTTTAATTCTAAACTCGCGTGTATGCGCACATAAATCGCATATACTTATGCCATGTTTCCATATTGTGTACCGTACAGAGCGTGTGCGTCGATATGTTAGTGCGTTATCGTATAGCAAGTTCACACTGTGCTAAGAGTTATTTCAACGAAACTTTCTTCGTGCGGTTAACCGCAACGAATGCTATCATTAGTGTAAATACACTCGCGCAGATAATCTTGCAAACACTCAGCACGAGCGTTTTTTTTTTAATTTGCCTAAACGTCTGTAACTTGCGTGTGGTCAGTATTTTGTACAGTCATTTGTCTACGCGGTTAACATTAATATTTTAGAGTTCATTTTTTTGTAAATTATGACAGCAGAGCTGTCGAAAGAAAACAATAACGAATTACTAATGATGTTTTTTTTAGATGTCGCACCTGTATTCTATGTTCGCACAGCAGGTTAGCTCATTCTGTAAAACCAACTTAGCTACACCGGTGGCTCATTGTAAACGGGATTTGCTAGTCTATGGTGTGGACAAGCTCGAGAAGATGACCGACTTACATTTGGACTCTATGGACCCCTACCAGCATGGTGCAAACGAAATAAGTAAGTTAACATTCCTAGCATGTACAAAATTACGTGTTCGCTTATCGATACTATTGTTGTGTGTGTAACGTTTACATGTTGCAAAACTCGCATATTATTATCGTGCTGCGGTTTGATGTCATCATCGTGGCGTCTCTATTTCATAGCTATTCTCGTAACACCTATTATTCTACTACTTCCCAATACACACAATAGCAGTGTTGCCGCATGTTATTGTGTGACCGTACGAACGCGGGAAAAGTTAGAATTTCCCCGCCTAATTATGGCAACTAAGAAATCTATCACTAACATAACAAATGTGTCTAATTGAGCGGCTGCTTGTATAATTATCTCACTTCACGTTTTATATAAACGTTTACAATTGAGCGAGACCATTTAATTGTATTAAATAGCAAATTTGTTTTTTATTCTGTAGTTGGAAAGTATTCGCGGTGCATTATCGATGCATGACGAATAAAGTTGTAAATAAAATTTATAATTATGTTATAATAAATGTAAAGCGTTTATCGACCGAATATTAAAAAAAAAATAAAAAATAGTTTATATCCTTGATATTATGAAAAGGTCCATTCACAATTCCGCGCTCATTTGAACAACACTGTTTTTAAAATCCGCCTCGAAGGACCATACAAATTGCGCATACCCACTGGATATCCTTGTACGGGCAATCATATTAATGCATTTATGCACGTAATTGTTTAGTTGCACTTGGAGCTCTCTCATGATAAATAAGCACATGAAACATAAACTACAAATATTCACGCTGTATTTTATAAGTGCCTTGCCTTGCAGCGTGCCCGATTGCTCTTTTCTCATGTTTGTTACTATAAAGATGCATCAACACAAATAGAATTAATTTAATTGCTGCTAGAATAAAACACATCAATTCTTGCAAAAATATCGCGTCATCTGACCTAAAACGTACAAATTGCCAATTGAAGCGCGTCACGCTGAAGTACGCGATAGTGTAAATCGTGATCGGCGGCGTACCGAGCGTGACCTTTGTGCATTGTATTTAAAGCAATTGTACAGTTTATTTAAATTCAAATAAATAAAAAATTATCAGATGTATATAGTATCGCAAAATGAGAGGTGAATCTGCACAATTAAAAAAAAACGACGAATAACGAAAGAAAACTAATCAACGTTTATTTATTTTTAAAAACATGTTTATAATGAAATGTATAAAGGCATATGAGAAACGTACATGCAAACACCAATCAATTGATTAATAAAGCACATAATACTCAATTTATTTTAAATACCGCGGAAGAAGGAAAACGGGAAGTGACCTCGCGTGTATAGCTAGCAACACAATTTATTATCGAATTTATGCGAATATTTTAAATGAATTTACTTGTGATTGATTGTACGTTTGCGGTACATTGTTTGGTGCTTGACACTTGGTGGCCCGCTTGGCATTGAACCGCTGCGGTGATGACATCTTCTTTTTTTTGCAAAAATGCCATCATATTTAGTAGGAAAACATATATATAACATACAAATTAACAATATACTAACAGGTGTTTTTTTATCTTTTTCAGTCTGGGACTCAATGATGGAAGGCCACTCAATCAAGCCGACCAAGACCGAGAAGCGGAAAAACAGCGCATCAATCAAACAGCCCAATGGACAATATGAAAACAATCCAATATTCGATGACAGCAATGACAGTGCCAGTGATCGTCGCCCGGCCGCTTCGTCTGACGCAGAATCCTATGCAAGTGGTATGGACAGCATGTACAATACAGGTGCTTACAATTACCCAACTGCCGCCGAAGGTGTGTACACCGAAACCCAAAATAATCTGCCACAACATGAAGCATCTGCCTCAAGCATTGATTTGATCTATGAGCATCCATCCGAAACGGTTGCTTCAAATACAAACTTTCTGAGCGGTCCAATGGTCGTTCGCGTACGCCCTGACGGTAGCCCTGTCGAAGAGGATCAGCAGAAACCTTTGCCTCGTGACGATGACCGTGAATCCATGACCATGGGCAAGAAACGTCTACCTACAGTACAGCAAATCAGCGATATCTTTCGAGTGGGTTCTTCACCAAGTCCCGTCCGTCGATCGACGAACTTTGGTAACTACAGAACCATTGATCGTCGTTTGACCAACTCGCACTAAGCGTATAACTTTGCCCTTAATAATTTATTTAATATATTTATCCCTAGACACATTATGTGTATTGTATAATACTTAGCGATACGATAATTTATTGTTGCGGTCGCCGTTGTTTGTCGAACGGGACCGAGATCATGCAAATCATACGAATAACCCTGTCTAGTGTGTACTTTCTTGCCAAAACAATTTCATCCTGCATTTGCATCATTAACTTGAGCTCATTAGAATATATCATAATCTCACTCCCACCATTATTCACTTTCATCAATACACCCACACACCCTCATTTTTTTTGTATTATATACTTTACGCCTATTTTCATAATATTATTCGTTTATATCTCTTGTGATGAGAGGTATTTTAAGGTATTCCAGATTTTCTGGAAAAGTTATTATTACTATTTTAACGATTATTATTTAAGCTTATACTTATGTTTAATGTTTACATTTACAAATACCCCTACATATACATATAAATAAGTACTTAGTGTTATGCCATAACAAACAAGATATGCTTGTTGTTGCTTTATGGCTCTGCATATAATATTTATAATATGTACGATTATGTTTGTTTTTTGTAATGGTTTCTCCGAAGAAAATTGTGATTTTAAAATATATATTTTTGTATCTGTTATTTAATAAAAACATATAAAAGATAAAGAAAACTTTTTCATATTAATGTGTGGTCATACAACTACGAGTTTAACTTCACTCTAGTTTGTTCTGAGCTGAGCTTGACCTAGTGGACCAGCAATGGTAGCAATTATTCGGAAGCGTCTCGGAAAAAAGTATAGAACTTCGGTGAAATTTCAATTTTTGGGAACACTATGAAGAAAAAATACGATTTTGCGAAAAAAATAAAATTTAAATTAGCGTTACTTTGTAAATTATGTACAGAAATAGTGTTCAAAACTTCAGAAGGATCGGTCCAGTAGTTTTGAAGTTATAACGGACTTTGAAACGTTAGTTGTGAGAAAAACGGTTTAAAGTATCAAATGTTACTTCAAATGGTAACACAATATTCTTAAAATATTATGCATTCAGTTAGAAAACTAAAAGAAAAATAAACAAAACTAACTAATCCCGCCCTTAATTGAACATACACACAGGTATATTATATCCATATCCGCCGTTGCCTGCACGATGCGGCGGACACTTTGGTATTGGTCCCGAAAATAAATGTATTTCTAGATTCAATGTCCATACCGTACCATCTTATTTCTTCTACCAATTTGTTTGATTTATCTTTTCATTACTTTTCATTAGTGAGTACAATTAGTGGTTCGATTTCGTAGAATTCTTGTTTTTTTGTTAGATCCTTTGCGTCGTATAGTTCCACCTGTGGGTGAACACGTGTATTCTTACACTTCCGCGGAAATTTCTTAAAAATAGGCACATATATATTGCAAAGTAATTGTATTCATATATAAGCCCTATCTGGTTATTGCATATAGTGGTGATACAATTGATTAACTATTTATATTTTCAGACAGTTGCTTTAACCTGTCTATATAAACTTTATTATTGTGTTATCTGGTCGTCTTGCTCGACTGCGCAATTTTATAGATTTGTTTTTATTCGTGCCAACGATTCGGACCAAACAACTTTTCATAACTCATTTTCGGAGCAGCCCTCACAATCTACTTCATCTGCACAATGATCATCAATTACAAATGTATCCTCCTTGACAATTCGAACATATTCAAATTCCATTCCATCAACTTCATCAGAAACGCTGGCATAAGCATGGTACACAGATTCTAATCGGATTGCCCAAAGTAACACTCGACAGCGTAATACAATCATATGTCAACATTACGGCAATAAGTAGTTATATTTAAAAAAAATGATATTATGGAAGTATGTGAGCAAAGATATACCCTAATAATAATTTTTTCCTAAGACATTTTGTAAGTTACATAGTTCATGTCCTAATGTTGTACATCTGAATGTTTCTAATATTTTATCAGAAAATCAATGAGTTAAGAGAAATCTTTCATAACTCTTATGTTACACATTACTTCCAAGACGGTTGAATTACATGGCTACAAACTGTTCAGAGCTCATCGCAAAGTACGTCGTGGTGATTAAAGTTGCCAAGTATCGACTATGCCGAGTATCGACTATCGATACTATCCTCGAATCAGTGTAAGTACATACACTTCTATATATTTATAGCGAAATGAAATAAAATAGAGCGTAATAGTTAACCTCTCGCAAAGAGAGCGCTAAGCTAATGTCAATCTCAATATTCTTGCAGATTGTCATTGCGAAATATTTTATCGC
>JANSTU010045800.1:0-10495 GCA_027564075.1 Bolitophila hybrida | reverse complement strand
AATCATTTTTAAAACATAATGGCAAACCCTTATCTTTATAATAAAGCTAAATTCTTGGCCATAACATTAAATTATATACGTTTTATTTCATCTTGAAAACCTAACCTCTAAAAAAAACACCCTTTATAATGCATAGAAAATATTTGCTTATTTTATTTGCTCATACCAATCATCCGCAATTAATTAAAATTGCACTGAGTTCGACTATCGACTATCCGAATCTTATAAAGGCTGCTTTTTATCGCACATTAATTTTCGGCACACCGGATTCATTGACCATTACGAATTAACACAACTGGTCAGGTCATGTCAATCTGCAGTTCCGTGATGACCTACTGCTATTGGAGCTACTCTGATCAAACACTCACAACACATCCTCAAAGGTTAGAAGTCTTAATTTGCTTTATTTTCGAGATATCTATATGCACCGAGATCTATCTATTTCATTTTTATTGGAATTGTGAATCAACAACACCATCATACACTTATTGTTCTATACAATGTGCGTTTTTTAGCGTTTCTAGCCATACTTCGAGAACAACCAAAGATTTGGTGCATTTTCTTATGCTCCAAGACTTTGGTAAAAGTGTAAAAATTTCATACTTCTTTTTCTTAATTGTAGTATTATGTTTATATTTATCTACTAACTTTTCAAAAATTTGATCCAATCTTCTGCAGTGCCAGTGTCAGAATCAGTGAAATTATCGGATTCAGAGGAAGAGAGATAAGATCAATGCAGAAACGTTGAATATGTAATTTGCGATTTTAAATTGTGAGCTTCTTCTTCTTCGGTATCAGTCATTTTCACAAAAATATCATCATGGATTTATCGCACAGAAAACTGTTTTTTTTTATGAATAGAAATAAATAAAATATATATATGTTTAGCAAAAGAATTTAAAGTAAATATTTGCTATAGTGTAATAGCATAAAAAATATTCCCGTCAAACAATAAATGTTCCATGGGAAAAAGACCACTCTATATCGTGTGTGTGTGTATCCTTTGTAAATATGTTGAGATCGCGCCACCCCACGAAATGTATTTATAATAAAAGTGTGTAAAAATTGAGACAACTGTGTCTCCAAAATGCTCAGCGGACAGTTTAACGACATAATTGTATTTCTATTTTCCACATAGCATTTCAGAGAAATTTTTGCCTCCAAAGTGCTCTGTGAACAATTTATCGAATAATTGTATCTTAATTGTATATATCGCATTTTTAAGGCGATTTACTAAATGTAAATGTAATTCATAAGATGTCGACACATGAACCAATAATAATATTATTAGCCAGCATTAATGCGATGGGGAAAACCTCAATTTTTTACTTTTTCCACTATTACATAAACATTAAAGCTTTGTTTGTTTGAACAAAAAATGGTTTAGTTTTTATATTCAGATATGTTCGTTGTGTTGTATGCCAAAGGTTGCAAACATTAAGACACCTAATTATCTTCAACCTATTAGTATCTTGCCTGCTATGACGAAGTGTATGAAAGTTGTAATGAAGGATCAAATATCAGAATTTATATCCAGGAAAAATCTCCTATCCGATAAACAGTCCGGTTTTAGACCTTTACTCCACTCCACTGCATTACTCAAAATTAGTGATGATGTTATGTGTAAGCTAAATATGAAACACCTTACTGTGTTGTTATTTCTTGACTTTACTAAGGCTTTTGACTGTGTAAACCACGATCATTTGTTATTTCAACTGAGATATTATTTTCAATTTTCAACAACAGCTGTGCGAATAATTCGATTTTATTTGGTTGATAGAATCCATCTTATCTTGTAGTGTTCTCCAGGGTTCAATACTTGGTCCACTTGGTCCACTTCTTGTTAATGTTTGCGAACATGGTGATTGTCATATTTTTGCTGACGATGTGCAATTAAGATTTAGTGGACCTATAAAAAGTGGTCCCGAAATAATTAATATTGTAAGCATAGAACTGGATAGGATTAAAAGTTGGTCGGAAGACAACGGACTCCGTTTGAACCCTCTTAAATCGTAAACCATGTATATTTCTAAAACTGTAATTAACCCATTCCAATTGGCCAATCATTAAATTAGGAGACATAGTAATTCTGCTTTTAAATAAAATATATTATTTATTTATTTAATAAATATTTTACTTGGAGTGATGAAGTGAATTCTAATTGCGGTAAAGTTTACGGTTGTTTGAGATGCCTTTGGAAACTTTCTAATATTATTCCTCAAAATCTGCGCCTCCGACTTGTTTAGGCCCTACTGATACCATATTTTACTTATGGTGATATTGTGTTTTCCCTTGAGTTATGTTGACAAGCGTAAACTAATATAGTTGCATTTATTTTTAAATTAAGAAGATATTATCAAATTTCCATCTATGCCAACATAATTTTTGGATGTTCAAAAAAAAATAACGTAATCAATTAACTCTGGTAGATCATCTTCAGCAATGCGACTTTTATGGATATTATGTATATTATTGTTTTTTGTTTTATATAATAATAATCATTATATATTATTCTTAAGTATTGTTATGTATATTAAATAAATGAAATGAAATGATGGAAAATGTCCTATATCAGATATTCAAAATTAATTCCAGATGTGATATTACTAACTACAATGGAGTACCTATTTTCCTATAATAGCTAAGCTTTTTCAGTCCATTGTCTGCGATGTGATGACTTGTCGACTTAAAAGATTAATTTCGGTATATCAGCATGGCTTTATGGCCGGTCGATCTACTTCGACAAATTTGGTAGAGTTGACCAACTATGATATTGATATGATGGGGTCTGGATCGTGTATTCTGGCCTATTCTGGGTTGGATAAAATCATATTTGAGCCATCGTTCCCAGTATAAATACTCGCCTTATCTTATACTTAAATCGAATGCCTTCATTGGATACAACCCCTCCTCCTTCGACACTTTATACAGCCGATAAAAATTGTGTTCTTAAATGATATGAAAATTCTAAATCGCACTATTAAAATAACTCACATTATCTTAAAACCCTCAAGTGGATTTTATTTCATATTCATTTAACCTCATCATAATTTAACATATCTACCTTAAATCCGCAGTCTGCGAAATCCCCATAGCATAATTTTCAGGCTTTGTTTGATATACTAAATGTAATAAATATGCAAGCCAGAGTATTTTATGAAAAACGTCTGCTTAGAATACGCCCCATTGCTATATATATACATTTTTTTTTGTAAATCACTTCGTTATGAGCACCGAATTACGAGCAATGTGATACACACATACAGGTGTTTGTGGAAAATGAACACGTTTTGTCAAAATCAACAAATTACCAAAATTGTATGTAAATCACACGCACGCACACACAGAAATGTAGACAGTGCGATTTTTACGCCGTCACAGGGCCCGGTGAGCTTTCGTCCCAGTCACGTGAAAATATTGTCACGACATTTTCCCACGTTGATACTCGCGACTATTGTGTTATAGTATATGTGCAAACACAAATAAGCATAAATACATATATACATATCATAATACACTTATACATATGTGTTTGCATACGTTTGTGTTGGTTTGGGTTAGTGTAATTTATACCGAATCACATACATACACCCTTGGCGCACACACACATATTCACACACCTAACCCCAGCCGGCTGACAGGTTTATTTTTGTCAAATCCTTTTTACATATGGTAATGTGAGTGGATGCCGAGGTGAATGCACACACTCATATAAACACACACACATGCACACAGCAGGCAAGCTTTATTTTATTCAATATAGCCGGTCTCGTGTCGTGTGCTACATTATATGCATATCGGGTGTATGTTTGGGGGCTGTGCGGGAGGTCTCTGTGTATGCTAATGTAACTCTGCTTTCTGCTGTTGACATTTTAAAGAGGATATTTCGAATTTTCCGGAGTCAAAGTTACATGTTCGAGAGAACCGCGCGCAAAGTATGTGATATAGCTCCGGATCGATTCGTCGTTATGTGGTTACACGCTATTTTTTAAATTCTCTTTCTCTGTCTCTCTTGGAAAATAGCTTTGAGCTTTAAATTTGACGTGTATTTTCAATTTGCATTATCCGATGTTTGTATAAACGTTGGCGTCGTGTGCGCGTGGCGGCGGTATGTTATATCAGCCAGAGAGCAATCCGTTTTTTTATTGGCTCGCTAGCAGATTTTAAATTGTGGATTTATCTGGGTTGCATAGGTGAGCTGTAATCAAATACCATAGAAATTGAATGTAATACATTTCTCGCTGGAATATATTACATGTCCAAAATATTTTGTTCTTTATAAATAACATATCCACACAAAATTATTCATATGATATAAAATGTTCATTATAATTTAAATTAAAAAAATCTTTTGCAGACCCTTCATTATCTGTTGTCAGAATCCATATTCCCGGCAAAAGAAGCTCTATTATATACTTTGCGTGCGTATGTGGATTTAAGGATTTACGGGATGAACCGGAAAAGTAAAGCTTTCGCAAAAGCACAAGAGATTAATGTTTATACAGTCGTGCATACATCACAACATCAGCTTTATTATCCTTGACCAAGGATTCGTCATGTGTGCAGTTGTCATTTTATTATTTCGGCTGGAGGTAATTTTTTTTTTACGATTATTTTGAATATGCTTGAATATTAGGCAAAGATTTGATTGATTGTGTCTTTTATTTGGTTTTGTTCATCGAACATTAGTCTTTTATTACATATCTATAATCAGATGTTAAGTATTATTCAAACGGTGTATTTCGTGCTATTCGTCACCTGCAAACCTTCATTTAATAATCATGGAAGTCCATTTCGGTCCATGGATTTTATTAAATTTTATTTAAAAGAGCTTTACAATTTTGCCAAGGGTACTCTTCGCAAAATCTTTGAGACGGCTGCTTGCCTGGTTTGTCTCCACAATTCAATATACCTACCTCCCACCATCTGATGCACATGATCCGTCTCAAGCAGTGGTTGACAAACGTTTGCAGTTTCCCGGTCAGAGTAGAGGTCGCTTTTTACGTCTCGCAACCGTAGAATCGGACCGATTTGACGTTGGAGTCGAGCAGTATCAGCTTCTGCGTTTTAACAGCTGGTGAAGCGCCAGACGACGCTGAGCATCGCAAAGGCTGGGCGGACTTTATTTATTTGGGCACAGATGGCAATGTATGTGCTTCCATCAACAGTTAAAAAGCTTTCGAGATAGTAGAATTTATCAACAATCTCAACGGGTTCACCGTTGCGTTGGATAGAGTACACCGCTAGGGTCGTTATAGTCGAAGACTCCCTATGGTTGTTATAGGCTACGAACCCCCTAGGGTCGTTATAATCGACGACCACTCTTCTGGTCATTATAGTCGACGACCCTTGGCTCTAACTAAAACCAATAATGTATTCAAAATAAATTGAATACATTTATTTATTTCCGTATTGTCTAAATTTGATATTTACTCATATGCAAATAAAACGACTTTTGTAGTAACACACGCGCTCGCAAGTAAAGCGACCATTAAACACCACCCCAAATCCACCCACTTCGTATATAGAGATATACCAACATCACATAAAGAAGCGACTTATAATTCTGACATTTATTCTATTTGTGGTCTCGTGGGCGTCCAGACTATTTCAGAGCATATAGTATGTATTTTCCTTGTCAATTTATTCCGGGCACGTTTGGTGGAGGCCATTTACCCGCATTTTTCTATGAATGAGGCGCGTGTTGTATCAGATATTATGCCGCTGTGTCGCGAAAAAGACACGCGCGCAAACAATTCGCATATCTTTTTTGCGTGTGTGGGGGCGATATTTAGTATAGTAGAATTCAAGACTTTGCTTTTTGCTTATAGGAAAAAAAATATATATATATATATATACAAATATATATAATATGTATATATATTTTATACAATATTAATATTACTATTATTTTATCTTTTTTTTTTTTTTTTTTATCTTCTTTCAATGGTTGTTTTATGGGTTCATGAAGATTCTAAGATTATAGTGGATAGTTTATCAACAATAATAATGGGTAAAACATTTATGCTCACCGAAAAAAAAAATAAATTAAATTACACCAAAAAAAAATATTTCTCTCCAAAAAATATGACAGAAAATGTAAAAATGCATAGTTATTAATTCAAAAATACAAAGTAAATGTTATAAAAACGAACAGCAGGCTCCATATGAAAATCGAAATCAGAAACTTTGCAGGGTATTATTCCACAACCCTCTATCCGCCATTGCGAAGGGTTGTTTTCCCTAAGCGTGATTCAAAAGGTGTTTTCAACGAGCTTGTAGTTCAATTTTGTAACTTATACACACATTTAAAATTGTGCACCGAAAAAAATTGTGCTCCAAAAATCCAAAAATTTGATCCAATAAATTCAAAAATTACCTGCTATAGCTAGTCAGGTATTATGTGTTTGTGTTAGATGGGTGCAAACAATTTACGTGCTTGAAAGTCACAGCCTGTTTCGGATTTTCTTGATATTATATTATTATTATTGTCTATTTTCCCTTGAACTGTATGTAATAGCTGTAATTTATTTGTACGTTATTTTTTCTTTACGTTACATATTTGCGCTATTGCAAATACGTCAAGACAGCTTGGCAATTCTACGTTAATGCTGTAGAAATGTTACATTTTTCGTCCATTCAGGACTCTTCAGTACAAGTGACAAACAAAACAACACAAAACATTGAACTTTAAATTCAATTTCTTTTTAATTTCAACAAAAAGCACACAATAGGAGGTAATTGTTTAATTTACTGGTCGCTTTATTCGTAAACGGTTTATGCGCTAAACCATTGTCAATGGATAGTGAAGATGAAGAGATGAAGAGAGCACTTTGAACAAGTGCTCAACAACGAGGTGGTGAATGACATCGACGCAACAGCTCCTCCACTCAGCTGTTCACCATTACCGATATCCACAAGACCCCAGCCGAACTGAAATATCTAATGCTATAGTCAGTCTAGCCTCCGGTAAAGCAGCGGGAGCAGACAATATCCAAATAGAACTTGTCAAAGCAGACCCGTCCCTTTCAACTGAGATCCTATTCGCTATGCTAGTACAGGCATGTGAGGACGAGTCTATTCCTGACGCTTGGAAGTCAGGAATACTCGTTAGGCTGCCCAAGAAAGGTGACTTGGGCAGCTGCGATAACTGGAGGGGTATGAGTATATCTGCTGACATTGTTCTACAAGATCCAGCAGGGTTCTGAACAGGGTACTCGGGCATCAACCACATAAATACCCTACGGATCGTTGTGGAAATCAACAGAGTTGAGATCCCCGGTGTACGCAATGTTCGTCGACTTTGAAAAAGCTTTCGATACAGTCGACACCGGATCTTCTTGTCGCGTCTTACATAATGGCCAGCTCTCAGACAGCTTCGTCGTGAATAGTACAATAGGAGGTAATTTCAAACAAACTCAGTGCGACAGGCATGTCTTCTCTCACCTATGCTATTTATCGCAGTGTTAAATGACGCACTAGTGGTCGCGGCATTCAATGTGACCTGTACGACCACCTTTAGGACCTTGAATACGCTGACGATTCTTGCTTTTTATCACATCGTCACGAAGATGTCGACTCCATGCTGCAGAATCTTGCGAACATGTGTTGTTGTGTTACATTTGCGAGACGTGCAAAGTGACCGCTGCAATGGAACGCGCAAGGAAATCGCCGTCAACCGGGTCCAGTTCTGAAACTTTCTTGTGCTGAGGCCCTATGTCCCGAATAGGGATTAAAGGACCTATATATATATATATATAAAGAATAACAATAATATAATATAATATAATATATAATAACAAAGATTAATAAACAAAGCTATAAAAGCAGCAACCCGAAAACCCCATGACTCTCCTATATCCTATTTAAAGAACATTCAAACAAACTTCAAGTGCAAGGTTAAAATACTAGACAACAACAACTTTTGCAAATAAATTCGTCAAGATCAAATAACCACACCAAATGAGTTCTAATGAGTTCTATAAGAATGTAATAATAAAAAAAAACTAAAACTTTTGGAGAAAATCGATCAGTTATCTGAATTATTATAATTTTTATTGTGACAATTGCATTTTTATATTGTTTTCTATAAGATATGACCCATTAGTATGTTAAAATATTTACTTAAATATCAATGTCATGGTCAAAACTAAAATCAATTCGAAACAAAAAAAAATATCTTAACGAGCACTCGAATAATATTTGCACAAATACTTATTATCAATTAACATCAGGCTAATATATCTATAACTTTCTCAGCAAGTTTAAATAAAGAAACGCCGTAATTATTTATTTGTGTGTACTGATGCAGTAGCACCACTCAAGTATATAGAATACGTATTAGGTATAACGGCACATCGTTCCCATTAATTACGTTCCTTTTGGAAATGACGCGATTCTTCTTTTAACTCTCACCTTGAATTTAAAATATTTTATTTATATATATAATTATATACGAGTGTATCGCTCACGCTAATTGATTTTTGTTATGATCGTATACGGTCGCATTCCTCCGTAGAAGCAGCGTAATTGAAATAAGGGGAGAGGGGGTTTGCCGCTATTACACCATATACAATACATTCCAGATCGTCGCTTAGCCACCGAAAATTCCACAAACAAATAACGGGTAATAGTGCAGTATAGAGTTCTATCAACATTTTCCGAATCTTATACCAACACATATGCATGTACACCAACGCCACACCATATACACACACACACACATGATGAGTTTCTGCATGCATACACAAATATTTCCAATAAACCGCAACGCCGCACACAGGCTACGATAATTAATTTGTGTTGTGTGTGTATATATTGTGAACGTATACAAAACAATCTACATATATAATACAATATAGTTGAATATATGTATAAGTAATACATATTGGTGCAATAATGCCAAATCCCGAAAATCCACAGTTAGGGGTTTTAATTAGTCACTGTCAACACATATACTCCTATACAGTATACACCCACAGTCCTACATATGTACACACAGTGCCGTTAGGTACAGTGGTGCGCGGTTAGATTACCTGTGCACAGGTACGTTACAAAATACCACCATAATATTCTAAATAGACAGAATGTAAATTGTATATATATAAATAGTAAACGCACTAGAGGCTAGACAATTGTATAAATAATCTGTATAAATACCTTTCAGTAAATACTTTTTGAGCTATACAGGATTTAAATAAGCAGTCTGCTTGTTTTCTGTTGGGTGGAGTCTGCAAAACAAACACCCGCATCAAAATTGGGAACCACTTTTTAATTTTGATTGTGAATACGGCTTTATATGTAATCCTGTTTTAAGAAGCATTCAATGTTGAAATTGCCAGTCACAAGAACACAAACGTACCCGTAGTTAGTTAATCACAACTCACACCCAAAATGTTACTTGTAAAGTTAATATGCTTGGTCTCAGTTGTGTGGACTACCGATGTTTCGGGTTACTTTATTATCGGTAACAGCATAGGTATATACATAACACAAATCGTGACTCAAAATATGTATTAGAAATTGTATTGTGTTTTTTTAAAAGCCAAACTGATATTTTTTTACATATAACTTATTACGCCAGTTCTAATTTTTGATTTCGTTACCGGTAATCGAAGCCATCTCCTCCTCAGTCCAATGAGCGATCACAAATTTAAGAAGAGCTTCTTTAAACTTCATGTTTTTAAATTTTTGCAAAGTCAGCTGTTTTTGTTTGTTGAGAACCAGATATAAATAAATATTTGTCATTCGTACTGCCTCGAAGAGTATGCTCACCATCTTTGATCGGAGGTGTGACGTAGGGATCAAATACAATGACTACGTGACTTGCAATTGGTATTTACAAGAGATTGCAAAATTTTCTTTGATAAATCCTCAAAACTGCGCGGCATTTGATTGAAAGCGTGTAAAAATCTATCGACAATAAGAAAATCTAACTGTTTGTTCCATTCTTGGACG
This sequence comes from Bolitophila hybrida, assembly GCA_027564075.1. Taxonomy (NCBI): domain Eukaryota; kingdom Metazoa; phylum Arthropoda; class Insecta; order Diptera; family Mycetophilidae; genus Bolitophila; species Bolitophila hybrida. The sequence continues at coordinate 538 of JANSTU010045800.1, read as the reverse complement.
AGTACCGATTTAACAGTATTATTAATCGTACCATCTATATCCCGTCAAACAATATACTCGTATGTTCTATGGGCATAAATACTTATTGAATTGTCCGGTAGAACGGCCTTTCTCTCAATCGTGTATTATTCGTAAGACTGCTCGCTGCGTGAGCGTAAAACATCACACAAACTCATATCTATATCGATTGTACGAGTATATACTTATATTACTCGTACACTTCAACAATCGCGAAAGAAGCCCGAGCGTCAGCGTCAGCTGTGGCGTGCTCTTTGACATTGTGACTTCTCTTTTTAAACCAATTACTCCACGCCGTACACGCTCTTTGCTCTCAGTTCTCACGGTTTGCGGTTCACATTCAGTTCTATCGTTTTACTATAATTGGAGTATTTATGCTCCAATTTTTTAAAATGATACCCGTACTTCTAGTTTCAGAAAATACTCTCCAACCGTTCCCAGTATGTTTCTATTTCAGACATCTATTCCGCTTTCCGGCCAGTAACAAAAGGTGTACCTCAAGGTTCTGTATTGGGTCCAA